>CAUYSK010127554.1:0-38908 GCA_963575035.1 Avahi laniger
TTTCACACCCAAATTTTACCACACCTACAAAGAAGAACTGGTGCCTATCCTGTAGAAATTATTCCACAACATTGAGAAGGATGGAATCCTCCCCAACACATTTTATGAAGCCAACATAACTCTGATACCAAAATCAGGAAAGGACGCAACAAAAAAAGAAAACTACAGACCAATATTCCCTATGAATATAGATGCAAAAATTCTCAACAAAATCCTAGCAAACGGAATCCAGGTGCTTATCAAGAAAATAATCCATCACGACCAAGTGGGCTTCATCCCAGAGATGTAGGTATGATTCAACATACGGAAATTTGTAAACGTAATTCACCATATAAATAGAAGCAAAAACAAAGATCATATGATCCTCTCAATAGATGCAGAAAAAACTTTTGACAAAATTCAACACCCTTTTATGATAAGAATGCTTAACAAAATAGGCATAGATGGGGCTTACCTAAAACTGATGCAAGCCATATATGACAAATCCACAGCCAACATCATACTGAATGGGGAAAAATTGAAAGCATTCCCACTTAGAACTGGAACCAGGCAAGGTTGCCTGCTGTCTCCACTTCTATTCAACATAGAGCTGGAAGTCCTTGCTACAGCAATTAGACAAGAGAGTGGCATTAAGGGCATCCAAACGGGGGCAGAAAAGATGAAACTCTTACTCTTTGATGATGACATGATATTATATCTAGAAAACCCCAAGGGTTCACCAAGAGGCTCTTGGAATTGATAAATGAATTCAGTAAAGTCTCAGGATACAAAATCAATACACACAAATCAGAGGTATTCATATACGCCAATAACAGTCAAACCGAGAACCAAATCAAAGACTCAATACCCTTCACAACAGCAACAAAGAAAATAAAGTGCCTAGAAATATATTTAACTAGGGAGGTAAAAGACCTCTACAGGGAGAACTATGAAACATTGAGGAAGGAAATAGCCGAGGACGTAAACAGGTGGAAAACCATACCGTGCTCGTGGGTTGGCAGAATCAACATTTTTAAAATGTCTATACCACCCAAAGTGATCTACAGATTCAATGCAGTCCCTATTAAAATAACAACATCATTTTTCACAGATATAGAAAAAATAATTTTACACTTTGTATGGAACCAGAGAAGACTCCACATAGCAAAATCAATCCTAGACAATAAAAACAAAATGGGAGGCATCATGTTACCAGACTTCAAACTATACTACAAGGCTGTAGTAATGAAAACTGTGTGGTGGCACAAGAACAGGGACATTGACCAGTGGAACTGAATTGAGAACCCAGATATAAAACCATCCTCATATAGCCATCTAATCTTTGACAAAGCAGACAAAAACATACACTGGGGAAAAGAATTCTTATTCAATAAATGGTGCTGGGAAAACTGGATAGCCACATGTAGAAGACTGAAGCAGGATCCACACCTTTCACCTATCACAAAAATCAACTCACGCTGGGTAACAGATTTAAACCTAAGGAATGAAACTATTAGAATTCTAGAGGAAGATGTTGGAAATAGTCTTCTAGACATTGGCCTAGGCAAAGAATTTATGAAGAAGACCCCAAAGCCAATCATAGCAACAATAAAAATAAATAAATGGGACCTGATCAAATTAAAAAGCTTCTAAATAGCCAAAGAAACTGTAACAAGAGCAGACAGACAACCTACAGAATGGGAGAAAATTTTTGCATACTACACATCCTATAAAAGGCTGATAACTAGAATCTATTTAGAGCCCAGGAAAATTAGCGAGAAAAAAATCAAACAACCCTATCAAAAAGTGGGCAAAAGGACATGAACAGAAACTTTTCAAAAGAAGACAGAATAATGGCCAAGAAACATATGAAAAAATGCTCAACATCTCTAATCATCAGAGAAATGCAAACCAAAACCACAATGAGGTATCATTTATCTCCAGTGAGAATGGTCTTTATCAAAAAGTCCCAAAACAATAAATGTTGGCGTGGATGCGGAGAGATAGGAATACTCATGCACTGCTGGTGGGACTGCAAACTAGTGCAACCTCTGTGGAAAGCAATATGGAGATACCTTAAAGAGATACAAGTAGATCTACCATTTTATCCAGCAATCCCATTACTGGGCATCTACCCAAAAGAACAAAAGACATTCTATAAAAAAGATATCTGCACTGGAATGTTTATAGCAGCACAATTCTCAATCACAAAGATGTGGAAACAACCCAAGTGCCCATCAATACATGAGTGGATTAATAAAATGTGGTATATTTATACCATGGAGCACAATTCACTTATAAGAAACAATGATGATCTAGCACCTCTTTTATTTTCCTGGATAGAGCTGGAACCCATTCTACTAAGTGAAGTATCCCAAGAATGAAAAAATAAATACCACACATACTCACCAGCAAATTGGTTTCACTGATCAACACCTAAGTGCACATATAGGAATAACATTTATTGGGAGCCGGCAGATAGGGGAGGAAGGGATGGGTATATAATACATAATGAATGCAATGTGCACCATCTGGGGGATGGACACGCTTGAAGCTCTGACTAGGGGGAGCGGCAAAGGCAACATAACCTAAACATTTGTACCCACATAATATGCAGAAATAAAAAAAAAACTATAAAAAAAGATAGAAAGTAAAGGTTTAAAGGGAAATAACCAACAAATGAAAACATGAAGAAAGAGAAGTAAACTATGCTTAACTTTAGAAGATTCTTATAAACTCAAACATCTATATGGAGTTTAATTCTGAATTCACCATCTCTACTACTTTAATGTATGTTCATTCCTCTTCCCACTATGATCTGCCTTCGTCTCTACTACTGCATTAAATCTGCACTTGTTGGAGTTATAAACTACTTCCTTCTTGGTAAATCCAAGGGTATTCTTTGGAATTTACGTACTTGACTTACATTTATATACTTTCCCTTCTCTGTCGGCAGTAAGCACTCTTGCTTTTCAAAATATGCTGTTGCTGTTTTTTCCTTCTCCCTTTTGTAGCAATGCACTGCACTGGTCAAGGATAACATGTTTTTCTAAGTTCTAGAAGCTAGAAAAATAATCTTTCAGAAAGGTATAAATGGATAATACAAATATAGTTTATAAATATGCTAACTTGTTAGACAATATATGAAATATTAATAAAGCTAGTGAATGTTCATTTTAATAATTCACTATTAATAATTGCCCAATTATTAATATATTGTGTACCTGCCCTGTAGTGAGATTGTCTGAGAAGCTCAAGCATGGTAGTCTGGCTTAACTCAAAGAGATATGGAAAGAAGAAAATTGAACAAACTGCTTAAGAAAAAACTGTTAAGTTGCACACAGTTGCAGGGGATGTCAACACTGTATCTGAGGTGGGGGGACTAAATTTCATGTTTCTGTCAAATAGTTTATGGAACTAGCAAACCATTAGGTGTGGCACAGAGTTGCATCACTAAAATTATGCTCAGTGGACCCCAACATAGTGGCTGTTTAACCATATGTAATGTAATGATGAGAACCCTAAATTAGTGCAGAGATCTTTTGAGAGTTACTCTTACTGCTTTATTTGAAGACATTAGCAAGCTCTTCTGCCTGAGTTGGAATAGGGGTGTTGATGTCCTGGGTTTCTCCATGTGCCTGCCAAACCAGATGTATAGGAAAGTAAATGGGATGCTGCATTTTCAAGGTAGATGATCTTTACTCCCAGGACAGTAAGGAGGTTTTTCTACAGGGAGAGAATGGTTTTAACATTTGAGCCCATTCCTTGGATTTGAGAGGGTACAAAGCAAAACAACTGGCACAAGGAAATGGTCCCTAGAACTGTAAAGAGGCATAGTAAACTTCAGAGTCTGCTGTGTACACACTGTTAAAGTGAGGTGAAATCGAGAAGTACAGGTTAATGACTGTGCGTAAATTAAAGAACTGGACAATAGGAGCTCCTGCGTGGGACCTAGCAAAGAATGTAAGAGAACAGAATCACCCAGGGAGTCAGAATCCTTTGAAAGATCAACAGTTTGGACCATTGGATCCTACTATCAAAATTTTGGAAAATTTCTCCACCCTCAGTTGGTATATTAATTCATGTATATCCTATAAATTTATAAGATTAAATAAAATAATTTTCCTAAGGTATCATTGATATCACCCCATTCAGAAGTGTGTGTGCATTCGTGTGTTTTGCACTGCTACAACAGAATATCTAGGACTGGGTAATTTATAAAGAACAGAAATTTATTCTCTCACAGTTCTGGAGACTAGGAAGTCCAAGATCAAGGTGCCAGCATCTGGCAGAAGAGCAGAAGAGGGTTAACTCATTCCCATATCACTTTTTATAGCAGCATTAATCTATTCATGAGAGTACAGCCCTCATGACCTAAATATCTCTCAAAAAGTTCTCACTGCTGCAACACTGTTGCATTGGGGATTAAATTTCCAACACATGAATTTTGGAGGAGACACAAACTATACTTATGTGTTAACATTTAATAAATGATGTCCATATCTATAGTGGTATGTATAACTACATTTATATCTATGTTTTTTGGTGAGATAATTGTTCTACTCTCCTATTCTAACTAAAGATCTTACATTTTGCTGTTGAATAAATACTGTATTTGAAAAGGCACTGAATTCCCTTATATATAATAGGAACAAAGAAGCAAATTAAAAAACTTATAAAAGCACTCTCACAATCTCTTAGGTATTTCTAATTATTGTTTTTGTATCACTAGTATGGCCACTGAATCTTTAGAAGAAAGTATATTACGAAGCTATACATTCTTTTAAACACTATAAGCTGTTATGTTATATTTTCAGACCTTAAGTAAAATAATCATTGTTATATAGAAATGTCCAAACACTTCTTTAAGTTAATATATTTTTAATTCTAATTTTGTTATTTTTTAAATATAAATTTTAATTTCATAATTCATGCCACATTTAACATCAGGAGAGGAGAATAGAAGTTTCTACAGTTAAAAATAAAGGAAGGAACATTAAATGATAATTATTTTCAGGGAGTAAAGTCAATGGCTAGTCAACTCTCAGAAATAAGTCCTCTGTGCATAAGGTCATAAAATAATTAAGAAACCTTATCGTTATTTTTCTAAGAATAGGAATTTTCTACTAAAAATATTCTTTACTTGGAATAAAATATTTTTAGTTTCAGGTGTAAAAACACAAAAAAGCATCAAGAGAAATATACAATGTTTCTTGGTAAGCTCAGTACAGAGAAATGTAGACTAATGCAAGAAAAAAAACACATATAATTTCTAAAGAAACAATAGCTTTTAACCTATGCTCCTTTATCTTCCCACTATAAAAGTGAAAACATCAAAGTAAATACACAGAGAAGAGAGAACATTTAACTATTATATCCTTGAGTTTCTGTCTATGCTAGGAAACACAATGACAAAACATTAATGGGGAAAGGTAATTAAGCTAAAATATTATTCCTAAAGATGACTAGTTTGAGGGACTTATGTGAGTCAATTTTTTAAAATTAAATTTAATAGTCAACAATTTTTTTTTAGCTTCACCATGTTAAAAGCTTGGAAATTGTCACTCTAGTCCTTACAATTAAAAAACGTAAACAAAACAAATTGAAAATCAGTATCTCTTTTTAGACTCATCAGAGAATTTATGACAAACTGCTACTCTAAAATCTCAACATATAGACACATAGAGAAAATCACACCTGAGAGCAACTTACCTAGAGCAGACACCACTGGCTGGAGTCACAAACTTGTAGGAACACTACAATGGTAATTTTGATGAATTGCTGAAAACTGAAATGTGGATAAATTGAAAGTGAGAAACTCTTGGTGGCCTAATCTTAAGAGATGTTTACATACTTTTATGAATCTTATCACTAGGAATCTTATCAGGTTCTCAAAGTGGAGATTTAAGAAAAATCCACTCATGTTATGGGAAAGAGGACAATAAAACAACAAATCTGAATAGAGCATTCTCTATCACAAAGGCCTGTTCTCCTAAAGACAATTGTTTATCAAGAACCTAATTTACTTGGAAGAAAGGCAATTAGCTAACTCTATCCTCTTCTAGCCTCTCTGGCTCATTTAAGTAGAGAAAATAAAAGCTTAAGGAATGCTTGTGAAATCACAGATCAGAAATTCAAAACGACTAAAAGACTGAGATTTAATCGTAAGACGTTAGAATGCTTCGGTCTCCCCTACGCCCACATTACTGCCATGTCAATATGATTCCAGTATAATGAATCATAACTGAAAGCACTGTAAAACATGGACTCTATTTCAGAAAGTGTTCAGAGGGAAACTCAAAGACAATGGGGGAAGGAAAAAAACAACAAAGACAGTATAGGAAATGGAAGCCTCTGACACCTACAGCTATAGCTAATATTAAACATGACTCAAGTCCTACTCAGATTAACACAAATTCTCATAGCAAAGGCCTATGTACCTGACTTAAACAAGACATTACAAGACATGTTATGAGGCAAGAGTAAACACAGTCTGAAAATAAAAGAAAACATTAGGACCAGACTCAGATATGACACAGATTTAGAAATTATCAGATAGAGAATTTAAATAGCTATGATTCATAATTTGAGGGCTCTAGAAGGAAAAAATAGACAATATGTATGGGCAGATGAATGATGTAAGCAAAGTGTTAGAAACCTGAAGAAAGAATAAAAAGGAAATGATAGAAATAAAAAAACACTGTAACAGCAATGAAGAATGCTTATGGGCTCATCAGTAAACTGAACACCAGTAGAGAAAGAATCAGTGAGCTTGAACATACGGCAATGGACATCTTTTTCATGCAAAAATATGCAAACAGAAATGCAAATACAAAAATGCAAAGTAAAAAATAAATTATAATCATAAACCAGAATATCTAAGAACTGTAAGATAATTATGAAAGGTGTGACATATACATAATAGGAATACCAGAAGGGAAGAAAGAAAGAAGCAGAAGAAATATTTGAAATAAAAATGGCTGAGAATATTCCAAAATTGATGACAGATACCAAACCATGAATCTAGAAAACTTATAGACCACTAAGAAGGATAAATGCAAAAAAATTTAAACATAGACATATCATATTCAAACTGTTGAAAACCAAAGACAAATAGAAAATCTTGGAAGAGGGCAAACAAAACACCTCACCAATAGACAAATAAGAAGATAAATTATATCAGATTTCTCCTGAGAAACCATTTAAGCAAGAAGAGAGCGAAGAAAATATATAAAGTGTTGGAAGAGAAAATTCACCAACCTAAAATTCTATACTCAGTGAAATTATTCTTCAAAAGTGAAAGAGAGATACAGATTTCCTCAAACAAAAACTGAGGGAATTCATTACCACTAAAGCTGTCCTGCAATAAATATTAAAATAAATTCTTCAGAGAGAAGGAAAATCATATAGCTCAGAAACTGATACACATTAAAAAAAAAGGAAGAATGTTAAAGAAGGAATAAATAAAGAAAAGAAACCTCAAAGAACTACAAGTAGAACTACCATTTGATCCAGCAATCCCATTACTGGGCATGTATCCAAAAGAACAAAAAACATTCTGTAAAAAAGACATCTGCACTGGAATGTTTATAGCAGCACAATTCACAATTGCAAAGATGTGGAAACAACCCAAGTGCCATCAATACATGAGTGCATTAATAAAATGTGATATATGTATACCATGGAGTTCTACTCAGCCACGAAAAACAATGGTGATCTATCACCTCTTGTATTATCCTGGATAGAGCTGGAACTGATTCTACTAAGTGAAATATCACAAGAGTGGAAAAGCAAGCACTGCATATACTCACAATCAAATTGGTATTAACTGATCAACACTGAAGTGCACATAGGCTGTCAGGCAGATGACGGGGAGGAGTGGACGGTTATATTCACATCTAGTGAGTGTGGTGCGCTCCCTCTGGACACACTTGAAGCTCTGACTCAGGTGGAGCAAAAGCAATATATGTAACCTAAACATTTGTACCCCCATAATACGCTGAAATAAAAAAAAAGGAAAATATTTTATTTTTCTTATTCTCAATTTATCTAATAGATAACTGTTTAAAGTAACAATACTAACAAGCTATTGGGTGATTACAGTATATGGATAAGTGAATTGAATGACAGCATAGTTACAAGGAATGAGAGGAAGAAATTGGGAATACTTTGCTTTAAAGTACTTGTACTACTTGTTAAGCAGTATGGTGTTATTTTAACATGGACTAAGAATACTAGTCATCACAAATTCTAAGGCAGTATGTATAGTTGATTAGATAAGAAAGGACAGAAAACTGATATAAATGCAGGCAGAAAAAGAGTAAGAAAAAATGATACAAAAAAAGCTTAACAAATTGGAAACTATGTACAAATATGATAGAAAGCAATCCAACTACTAATACATCAGTTGAAAGATTGGTAGAGTGTTTAAAACAAGACCCAAATGCATATTGTTTGCAAGCAACCCACTTTAAATATAAAGACAACAATACATTACAAATAAAAAGAAAGAGAAACTTACGCCATCTTAACACTAATCAAAAGAAAGCAGAAATAGGTATATTAATTTCAGACAAAGCCTATTCAAAACCAGAAAAATTATCAGAGCTAAAGGAGAGCATTCTTTTATTTTTATTATTTGTCCTGTAGAAACATAAACAGTCATAAATCATGTTAATAGTATGTACACTTGGAGTGATGTGATGAAAATGTCAGTGTACTTCTGTGATTCTCAGAAGCCAATAATAATCCTGAAAGACACAATCTTGAATGTCATAATCCCAAATGTTGAAATCTAAAATATTAAAATCCCTAAAATACATTTTTGGAGAAAAAATTTAACATTCTTTGAATGATATTTTCTTATGTTTTTATAAAGGGATTTTATTTGAGAAACATATAAAAACATGACAGAACACTTCATAGGTCAATTTACACAACAAAGTAGGTGGTAATAACACCTTATTTTTGCAAACTTAAACACTCAAGTATACTAATGATAGTTACACAGGTATAACGGTTATGAGCAGATGAATCACATTCATTAAGAAATAGGTCAAAGAAGGAAATGTATAAATGCATATGACTATAGTTGGCAATTGTGTACACCCAGCTTTATAATGTTTAAAAATTAAAACAGTGAATAAAACCTAAAAAAGAAAAGGAAAAAAAAGAAAAAAGAAAATTGACATTTAAAAAAGTATATTAAATGAATAGATTATGGGCAATTGCACGGATATAGTTGACTTTTACATGATTAATAGGTGATTTTTTTCTTTTAGGACATGGCTCTCCTTGGAGAATATGTTCATATTCGTTTTCTATATAGTGCTGCTTTTTGAAATTCTTCTATGATCCAATATATACAGACATGGGCATTCCCTATTAAATTTTCCCATCTTCTGTGCCATGCGTCTATGTTGTTTTGGGTACATAGAATTCCATTCCACATGCTTTTATATACAGACCACAAATTTGGCAGAAACAATACTGGTGATGGAACAGCAAGATTGTTGTTTAAGTATCTACATAAACTACCATAAACATAGTTATTTTCAAACCAGTCAGTAACTTTGCTGGCTTCCTCAGGCAAAGAGTGACTTTAATTCATTAAAAGCTCCTGGAACGTCAAAACCTGGCAGGAATGTCAATGCAAGCAAATGATGCATTTTATTTTGTTTTGTTTTATTTTATTTTTATTTCAGAATATTATGGGGGCACAAACATTTTGGTTACATAAATTGTTTTTACACTGTTTCAGTGCAAAGTGGTAAGTGTGACATTTTTAAAGTGAAGTTTTTGTCATTGCTTTATGACATGGCAGATCCACTTATTGGAATTTTCTGCCAAATGCATTGGGCTGGATGGCAAACAAAAACTTTATTGGTAACACTTGAAATTCATTTTTAGCAACATTGATCTCACCTAATTCCAAATCTGTCATTATGGTTTGGGGATTCGATTAAAATCCATTTTCTTCTGCAAAGTCCACCAAATTTTCAAAGGAGCATTTTTAAAGTGCTTTACTTTTTTCTGTGATTAATATACAAAGGAGCAGATAAGTCCCAGAATTTTCAGATCCAACAGGTTATGAATTGTATGTAGTTGATAAAAAATGGGGAAGAGTTTCAAAAGTGTCATCTATTAGTTAAAATGAAGCATGTGCTAGTTTTTCTATGTTTGATTCAATAGTGAATATAAATTTATCTTCTTCAACAGTCAAATCCCTAATCAAAAATAGTTCACCATTTAGCGTGTTTTGAAACACTGGAAGAAATTCAATGTCAGCAAGTGTCTTTGGTTTGGAAGGTCACTAAGCATGTCAAATTCTTTTTATTCTCTGATGAAGGGAGATTTTTGAAGGTAATCATGGCACTATTTGTGAAGGGTCAAAAATTGTACATGATTGAATAATTTAGCAAGATATATTTCTTGTATTTTTTGCCTGCATTTTCATTTCTTCAATCTTTGCATAAACACTCTCTGTGTTTGTATTTGGAGAGTGTCTGTGGTCTACAAATCTTATAAGTATATGCTGTCCATTTGAAAGTCTGATTATTACTCAGTCATTGCAATTAAACAATTTTTTGCTTTTGTAGCACTAATAATAATTAGCTGTTAAACTTTTATATTTCACCATGAAGTAACCTCATTAACTTAACTTATTATAGTCTTTTTGTGAGAGAACAATTTCACAAATATCTTCCATTGAGTTGTAAGACACAGTAAAGAAGAATGATATTTGGCTTTCCCAATACCAAATCTGTATTAGTCAAGGTTCTTCAGAGAAACAGAAGCAATAGATTATGTATACAGATATATTAGAAAGGATTTATTAGGGAAATTGGCTCATGTAATTATGGTGGCTGAGAAGTCCCATAACAGGCCTTCTGTAAACTGGAGAGCCCAGGATGCCAGTAGAGTGGCTTAGGCCAAAATCCTCAGGACCCAGGGGGCCATTAGTGTGAGTCCTGGAGTTCAAAGGCCAACAAGCCTAGAAGTCTGATGTTCAAAGCAGCAGAAGAAAAAAGTCTCTCCCAGCTCTCACAGATGAGAACAACTTGCCTTCCATATGTTTCTTTCTGGGTTCCCAGCGGATAGGATGGTGCCCACCAACATTAAGGGCAGATCTTTCCCAGAAAATCCATTTAGACTCAGACACCAATCTATCCTGGAAATACCCTCACAGATACACCAAAAATTATGTTTTACCAAGTTTCTAGGTATTCCTTAATCCAATCAAATTGACCCCTAAAATTAAGTCCACAAGTCTACTCCTTGTCACCATGGCACCCAAAATATTCTAAGAATATACTTAATTTCCAAATCAAAACAATAAAAGGTTATAGTTCTGCCTGATATGATGCAACTCTCATGTGATTGTGATTTTTATGATTTTTATTGTTAACAATTTTAGACATTAGGGATTTTTGATCTTTCAGGGTTTCAACATTTGGGATTATGGCATTTGAATTTTGTATTTCAGGATTATGAGCCAAAATTTATGATTCTCCTTCTCCAAACACTCTAGTCTCATCATGAGATAAACATCAGAGAAAATTCAATAGAGGGGCTCCTATAATATACATAGCCAGTACTTCTAAACACTAAGTTAAGCAAAAAACAAAGAAACTCTCATGGTCAAGAGTACCCTATAAAGAAGACAAGAAAATGTAATGTGTTGTGGTGGTATCTGGAGTCTTAGAACAGGAAAAGGGCATTTGGTAAAACCTGAGAAAATCTGAATAAGATATGAACTTTAGTTGAATAATGATACATCAAAATGATTTATTAATTGTAACAAGTGTACCATACTGATGCAAGATATTAATAGTAAGAAAAACTAGCTACTAGAGGCCTATGGGAAACTCTGTGGTATCTGTTCAATTTTTCTATAATATAAATCTAAAACTGCTCTAAAAAATAAAATATGTTAATAAACAATTAAAATTTAATAAAAATGTTGAAATGTATTCATTTAGTTACTGTATTACGGTTCATTTACAGATGATTGTTCATGACTCACTTATCAGAGATATCTGATAATAACCTAAAGATTCTTATATGAAAACTGTGGATTAGATTTTTCAAACAAAAAGGGAACAAGATAAAGCTGGCTCTCTTTTGAACATGGTGCATTTATAGAAATTCTAAAGAAAGACATCTTTTACAGTAAAATTTTTAAATATTTAAATTGTCAAGAGAAGTTGTAGAATCTTCTCTTCTGCAGGTGTTTATAAATAGGATTAACTCAGATGTAACCTAATCAGGAGACAGACTGATGGATGAGATGCTTTCATAGTTTTGCCTCTTCTGATAAATTTAATATTACAGTAGCACATTGCTATCTTCAGGAAAATAATTGAACATTGGAAAATGATGAATAGCAGGAAGGGATGACACAGATGAAATAGAGGGTTACACTGTACTTGAAACTATTAACATGATGAAAAGCCTGCATTTTGGTACTGGACATGTATTTACATCAATTTAACAATGTCAAAATCCCATTCATCCAATGATATATTTGCTCAACAAATATTAAGTGGCTATAGTTAATATACTTTGCTAGTTCATGGGTACTGATACATTTTAAATAAAATTCTTTTTCAGAAGGGAGAATATTTGGAATATCAAAAAAAAACAATAATGATTTCTGGCATTTTCTGCAAAAACAATATCTGCAGGGTTATAACTTATTCAAAGAAATTTATGTTAATTAAAATATGAAAAGGAAAAACAAATCTATATTTTGGAATATTTTATTTACAAATTCATACTCTCGATGATGATGAGCTGTCACTATATACTTAATAGAACTGCTAATTTTTTTAAAAGTGACAACACTCAATGCCAAATGCTCACTCATGAAGATGCAGAGAAATTGGGTCTTTCAACGTTGCTGTTGGCAACATAAAATGTTACAGGTAGTGTGGAAAATAATTTGGTAATTTCTTTAAAAAATACCCTATATTTATCACACGACCCAGTGATTGCATGTTTGGGCATTATTCCACAGTGAAAATTTATGCCCACAGAAAGACGTATACATGAATGTTCATACCAGCATATATACCAAACCTGGAAAGAACTAAAATATCCTTCCACAGGTGAATGGTTAAACAGATTACAGTACCTTTATGTTATTAATACTACTCAGTAATAAAAAGGAATGAACTACTGATGAACAGAACAACTTGAATGGGTCTCAAGGGCATAATGCTGAGTGAAAAAGAAAAGCCAATCTAAAATGTCACATACTGTATGATTCCATTTTTATAATATTCTTGAAATGACAAAATTATAGACAGAGAAAACAAACTAGAGATTGCCATGGGTTAAGAATGCTATCAGCAGGTGGACAAAGGTGACTATAAAGCCTGCGGGAGATCTTGGTGGTAATGAACTACTTCTACATCTTGATTCAATGGCGACCATGCAAATTTATACCTGTTAAATAACATAGAACTATGCACACACTGTGTACCAGTGCCAAATTTCTAATCTTGACATTGTACTGTGATTATGCAAGATGTAACTAATAGGAGACACTTAATGAAGGGTAGACTGGTCCTCTCTGCACTGCATTTGTGAATCTATGACTATGTCAAAATAAAAAGCTAAATATATACACATACACTCAAATTCAAAACTTGTTGAACATGAAGGTAGACTGTGGGCAAATTAATCTATTAAGGGGATGGTGTGAAATAATATCAAAATACCTCAAGGCACTTTTTATGTACATTCTCCTTGTTCAAAAGATATGCAGATATTAATGCAGAATCTGGTAGGAATGAGATTATTTATGCATGCAGGCCCAAGTATGATGTGGACATCAAAGACAAAGGTGGATCCCGTGATGTCCCACAGATGCTAGATCACAGAAGGGAACATCTTAGAGGGGAGTTTATCTGTATGTTTGTGTATACACAACACAGATCTGTCACTCCCCACAGGCTGCCACGGGGAGTAGTCCTTTATTAAGGTGTGCGCCAACTGGGCAAATGCCTGGCACCAGTCTATAAGAATGACAAGCCATCACTGGAATATGTTTAAAATATGAAGCCAGTTATTTATTTTCCCATAGGCATGCATTAGCATAACTGGCAGAAAGTAAGTTTTTTTCTGCTCCAATTAAAGTAGCAACTTAACACTTGGTGAGTACTAATATATTTCTAAGTATTTTGGGAAGCAACATCTTCCAATTGTATATTATAAGCAAAGGCCACATCGCTAACTCAGAAACAAGCCTAATTGTGGTACGATCTTGGCAGTCACAAGCAGCTAAAATTGTGAAATAGGTTTTAAAATGCATGGCATAATGCACTTATGGTGAATGGATGATTTAATTTTATAAAATTGAAATTTTATACAAATTAATATTCCTCTAAAGTATGCCAAGTTCAGAAAGCTAAAATTGAAAAGAGAAGGAGCTACCCAGGAGTAGGAAATATTTTGTCAAATTGAAAATATGAAAAATATGTTTTAAACATATTTCATCACAATATATCCTAGATCCCAAGTAGCTATGCCTCTGAATGGTTTCCTATAATTTTCTACAAATAAAATAAAAAGCAATCCAATATTAATTTAAAATGTTACATTTTTATGTGTTTCTCTCACAGTATATTAAAAGAGGAAACAATGCAATTTATAAGTAACAGCACTTTACAATGCTTTAAAGGGTACTTTTAATCGTTAATGCATGTTAGGAAATTTGGTGTCTCTTCCTTCACACTTTTTCACAAGCTCTCCTTTTTATACATATACAAATATATGCACACATGGTTTTTTGTTTTTATATAAATAAATATAATCTTACTATATAACCAAATTTACAATTCATTCACAGTATATAAAAAATTGAATGATATTGTGCATATGCCTATAGTTAATTGAAATAAATACAGTTCTGTCCTTTCTTCATGTATATATTCACACATATTACATACATACATTAATATGTGTATCTAGGCATACATGTTTGCATTCACACACATAAAATCACCTTACTAGCTCTTAAAAAGTTACTAAACACTATCTTCTTTTTTTCTCTTTTTCTCCTAAAGTCATCCTACCCAATTATTTTGATACAACAATTTTCTATAAGAGAATATCTTATGGAACATGTCTTACTCCACATGTTCACAACAAGCAACAGGAATAAAATAGTAAACCACCTTCTTAAACATGTCAACCTCTGTGCCAGTAGGTGATTTATTTGAGTTATGAAGCACTCTTATGGCTATCCTTTACTATGGATTGAATTATGCCCCCCAAAAAACTTGTATGTTGAAGCCCCAATGTGACTGGATTTAAGGATTGGAGATGATTAAGGTTAAATGAAGTCATAGAGTGGGGCCCTCATCCCATAGGATTAGTGTCCTTCTAAGAAGAGATACCCTGGAGCACTCTCTCTCTCTTTCTCTCTATCTGTCTCTCTGTGTCATGTGAGCAAGAAGGCAGCTTTCTACAAGCCAGGCACAGTGTCTTCATCAGAAACCAAGTCCTGATCTTGAACTTCATAGCCTCTTAAATTGTGACAAAATAAATTTCTCTTATTTAAGCAACTTAGTCTATGTTAATTTGTAATAGAAGCCTGAGCAGACTAATACAACTTTATATTGTCATAATTTTTTTTTCTGAGATGTAACTTTATTTTTAAGTGCAGTTAAAGTACAAGATAACAATGGACTCCAAAAACATTCAATATTAGTAGAAAAGCCAAGTAATATTTGTGCTTAATAAATATTCTTGAAATTAAATAAACATATACAAAAATATATATAGACTGAATTTAGACAAATAAATACATCCCAACCAACCAAACCTAGGTCATGGTGTAGGATTAGATTGGGGGAGGGGTAACATGTTGTAAATATCTCATTGGTTGATAGAAGGAAGGGAAAGATTTAGGAAATAAAAGCCATGTTTGTTTGTTTTTTTAAGATTAAAGAGGATATACATCGGCTTATGAGGAAAATAATTGGTGTCTTGTTTTCCTAATAATTAAACAAATGAGTGCATAATTATGAGCAACAGAAAGGGGATGATACCATTAATGAAGTGGAGACGTAGAGTTGAATTGTATACTGCTAGGGGTATAGAATAGGAAACACATGCCATGATACTTCTGTGAAACTACGTGAAATCTTAGGTCTGTGGAGACTTCTCAGGAGAATCAGGAGATTTATATTTATGTCACAATAATTGTATCCCGTAGTTGTTAATGTGCTGGAAAAATAAAAATATATTAAGGATGAAGAAATATGGAATGTTTCAACAACATTTATTTTGTGCCAACGTAGCTTAAATTGATTTGTCCTGAATCAAATACCAAAAGAGATTTCATGGGAAAAAATATTCAGTATCTATAAATGTCATGGCCTGTTTATAAAATTTGCCACTTTATAATTATTTAATTACTGAATAGTAATAACATACATGTGGTGACTAAAGAGGTGATATTTTAGACATGTTTTTCTGTGTCAGGAATGCCAGTATTGGAATTAGCTCAATCTATTTGAAGAAAGAGAATTAAATATGTCAATAATAAACACAATATTAGCCTTTTATTTTAGTGGGAATAAATTCTCTACTTCACTAGAGAATCTGAAAGGGCTAGTTACATATTTAAATAAATATTTTGGATTTTATAAGTTTTTTGAGTATTTAAAATTATATGAATTTATATTGTCTCACTAATAATTAATAATGGATTATTATTAAATAATAAGAGATAAATTGAATTTCTAAAAAATAAACTAGTTCAGGTAGATACTGGAGCCTGATTACATATCAAGGCAATTTGGTAAGCTCATATATACAGTGTATTCCTAATCCTCTATGTGTGCCTATGTTTGTGTGAATGTGTGCACTGCCTGTGTGTTTTTCTCATCATACCATCAACCTTTTCTTAGAAAAGTGTGCTCTTGGGTCATCTGGGTGCCTTAGTGGGAGAATTTTGAAATGAGTATAAATTTACTGGCTATAGCTTAAGCATAAAGTTGCATATCCTACTTGAGCTTTCTTTTTCTTAATACTACATTTAACCACTGTTTATTTTGTTAAATTCCACATACAGCATAAATAGACTAATGTAAGTTTTAAAATATGACCATATAGTCAGTGTTAAATACTCAAATCCTATAAAAAAGAGTATACAGGATTCTCCGAGCCTATTTTTTATTAATATATCAGAAAATGTGTGTTCTGTGGCCTGTATTTTTATGCAGATGTTCTAGAAATACACATCTGGATATACTCACATTTTATTCTAAGCTTCCATCATCTCAATCAAAAATAAAAATCTAGATGTTTTGTGGGAAGTATGAAAAATTGTACCAGTGTATGCACTCCATCTCGAAATGACATTTTCTCCCCAAAAAGTGTTTATAGGTTGAACTTTCACGACTTGGAACACATAAATAATGCTATTCATGGTGGTTTGGTTTCAGGCCAGTCTTCAAATCCACTTAACCCAAAATGTAATGTAAAAATTGATTCTAATCTCCATATGTAACTACATTTTTATGGGAAAATGAATCGGTACGTCTTTCTCACTAAATCACTGATGTCAAACTAGTTATTATTTTGCTTCTTTAGACTTTTAACTTTTGAAGAGGTTGCAAGCACTGTACTTGGTGTGGTAGATTATATTCTTTTTCAGCAAATATGACTTAACCTACTGGCCCCAATCCGTGCAAAGAATATACTTCTTCACTCCATTGATGTTAGTTTTTGGGCCCTTGTTGGGAGGAGTGTACTTCCTCCCTCCTTGACTTTGGATTTGGCCATGTGACTTGCTTTAGCCAGTGGCTGTAATCCATGTGGAGCTTTTAATACATGCTGTCCTGGATGTTAGTCATTGTAAAGAGAGACCACACTTTGGGCAGCCCCTGCCCCTTCATCCTTGGCCCCAGAATGAAACATGCAGAGCAAAGGCACCATAGGCAACTCTTGGATGTGTAAGTAAGAAATGCATTATTAACATAATTTGTCACTGGTATTTTGTGGCTATTTGATATGAAGAATTACTGAAACATATACAAACACCCACAAATCCATGGAAGGTGTCTCAAGGAGATTTGAAGTTTGAAAAATATTACAAGATCTGTGTGAATGTTAAGGGTATAAAATTTTGCATATGAAAGGGAGGACAGTCAAAATTCTGTCATTTAAATTGCTCCTAATTCTTTAAAAAACAAAACAAAACAGTAGTGAGTTTAAAAACTGAGGCAGCAATGCACTTTTGGAAAATGTCTCCTTTATACCCATTCCCTTGCTATAATTTGTTCTATCACAAATGACTAAGGGGAAGATAAACTATGATAGAAAATGAATGATGGTCATTTAGAAACATTAACCAATGAGAATAAAATTAATGAAAAAAAGATAGTACTGGGAACATAATATTGGGCCAATAGAGAAAAAGGGGCTCTGAAAATAAAATAAAAATATTAAAAATCTATTTAGTAGTCAAGGAATAAAAGCAAAGACATTGGTCATATGAAATTTAGACAGGAGTTGGGGGCAAAGATCATTAGGAAATATTATAATCTTATAGAGGTAAATATAATAATAGTGTTGGGGAAGCAAGAAAAACATTACGATTCAAAGTGTTATGCTCAAAGATCCTGAGAAAGATATGGAGACTTGTGAGTAAGCTTGAGAATCATTTACCATCATCAGAGGAGAACATCTTTGGTCATAGGAAGAAGTTTTGTTTAATAAGAATACAATCAGAGAGAAGATATATTGGGGGCATTTCTAATAGCATATAAGGAATGCCCAGAAAAACAAGGTTTCTAGGTCTTGGCTGGCTTATTTCTGTCACATTATTTTTCTCATTATGGTTTTGCTCCAAACCACACTCTAACTACTAAGACAAAACTGGCATTTGATTTCCATGAGCAAGTCATCCATTTCCTTGGTTGTCACGGAAGCAGCAACAATCAATATTAAGCACCAACATTTAGTGCATTTAAAGGCATACTGATGTGCTAAGCACTCTTATTTTTAAAGCTTGATGTGGATATTTATTCAGATGTTATACAATTGAAAGCCAAAGAATTATAAAACATAGCATCCCTAAGAGATTTGTGGGAAAAGGTGATTGCCTATAGTTTTATTAATTTTGATGTGATTCATCACAAATATCCGCAGGTAACTTGTCTAAATCTTTGTTTTTTGCCAGAAAATCATACATAGATTTTTATTTATCAGCCAATATCTTCTCAAGAGGAATCATACTAAAAATAAAATTTCATTCCATTGTTGCTTTTTTGCCACAAACTAAAATCTGCCTCAAGATTCAGGCATCCTTTCAAATAAAAATTCACACCTCAGGCATTCCCTAGCTCTTCCCCAAATTTATATTTTTAGACTATGATTGAGGAAATGAGGAAAAAAATCCCACTTTGCATAGATGAAAGCATAAAATGTTGCAAGATATTATAATCTTTCTACATGAAATAAAAATTGATTGTGAATATTTATAAGTGAATGCTGATGTTTTAACTTTTTTGAAAGGCACATGAGGAGTGGAAACAATTTATATTTGTTTTGAACCTGGATCTAGAACTTAATTATTTTTTTCAGTGATTATGATGACATAAAGGGTAGAGATGCATCCCGAAAATTTGTAGGTATGCATTTAATTGATCAGATATCATTGTTTTTCTCATCTCTAAGTCAAAAGACCAGAAATTTTATTATAACATTCATAATACATTCATCGAGGATCTTCCCCAAATTTTCCACTGTTGCTGATTGTTTTTTCTTTTAAATGTCTGACTTTTTAAACTGCTTCACTGAGGTATAATTGACATAAAATGAGCAACATCTTAAAATGTACAGGTTGGTGAATTTTGACATATGTGTATACCCATGAACTCATCACAATTAAGATAATGAACATGTGCAAAACCTGCGAAGGCTACTTGTATCTTTTTCTAATCCAGGCTTTCTTCCAACCACTACCCCTTCCCCAGAAAAACACCACTTTGCTTTCTGTCACTATAGATTAGTTTGCATTTTCTATAATTTTATATAAACAGAATACAGTCTTCCCTTAGTATCTGTAGGGAACTTGTTCTAGGACTCTTTCAAATATCAAAATTTGTAGATGCTCAAGTCCCTTACATAAAATAGTTTAATATTTCCATATAACCTATGCACATCCTCTTATATATTTTAAATCATCTGTGGATTACTTATAAATACCTAATACAATCTAAATGCTATATAAATATAATAGTTGTTACATTGTATTTTGTAACATACTCATTATTTTTTATTGTTGTATTGTTATTTTTTATTGTTTTTTTCCAAATATTTTCCATTCTCAGTTGTTGAATCCACAGATGGGGAACTCGTGGATACAAAGAGTCAACTGTAATAAATCATGTATTCTTCATGTCATTCTGCATAATTATTTTGAGAATCATTTGTTACACATATTGATAAATTGGTCTTTGTGTTGCTGGGTTTTTTCATCATAAGATATATCACAATGTGTATATCAATTCACATTTGATGAACATTCATGTTGTTTCTAGATTTTGGTTATTACAAACAATGCTGCTATGAACATTCATGGGCAAGGCTGTGTATAAATACATATCTTTATATCTCTCAAAACCACCCAGGAGTTGAATGATTGGATCATATCCCTGATCTATGTTTAAGTTTTTAAGAAACTGTCAACCTGTTTTCCAAAGTGGTTGTACCATTTGAAATTCCCACCAGAAGCGTATGATAAAAAACCTGTGACCTTAGACTAGGCAAAAATTTCTTAGACACAACACCAAAAGCATGATCCATTTAAACAAGTGATAAATTGGACTTAATCAAAATTTAAAAATTCTATTCTTTGAAAGACAGTGGTTAAGAAAATGAAAAGACATAGGCTGAGAGAAAATATTTAACACACATGAAGAACTTATATCTAGATTAAATAGTTACTATCAAGACTCAATAGTGAGAAAACAAAAATGAGATATGTTAAAACAAAATGGACAAAAGTACTACACAGATACTCCATCAAACGGTATAGGGATGACAAGTACACACATAACAAGAAATTCAACATTTTTAATTATTAGGAAATTGAAAATTAAAGCCACAATGAGATAGCATTATACACCTATTAAAATGGCTATATCGAAAAAAAAAAAAAACAACAATGTGAGAATACCAAGTGCTAACATGGTTATAGAGTAACTGAAACTCTCATACATTATTTGCAGTAATTACTTGTGGACATGCAAAATGATACAGCCACTGTGAAAAACTGTTGCCATTTCTTACAAAGTAAAACATGTACTTACTGTATGACTCAATTATCACGTAACTAGATATTTACTCAACAGAAATGAAGACTCATGTTTACACAAAACCCTGTATGTGAATGCTTACAGCAGCTTTTTGCATAATTGCCCAAACCTGGAAACACCCCAGATGTTCTTCTGATGGTGTTTGGATAAAAAAACTGTAATATACCTGTACAATGGACTACCACAGTATATTGAGCAATAAAAAGGAAAAACTCAATTCCTGGAAAAACATGTCGGAATTGTAAATGTATTAGGCTGAATGAAAGAAGCCAGACTCAAAGCCTACATGTTGGATGATTCAATTTATTGATATTCTAGAAGAGGCAAAATTATAAGAGCAGATAATTGGTTGTCAGGGATTAGGGGAGGTAGGAGTGTCTAACTACCAGGGCATAGCACAAATGAGTATTTCTGGAGGATGATATTGTTGTTCTGTAATTCAATTGTGATGGTGGTTACGTGATTCTGCATTTGTCAGAATTCACAGAACTACACATCAAAATGAATGAATTTTACCATAGGTAAATTTCCATGGAATATTTTGAAATAAAAAAAAAATCATTTCTTTTGACCCATAGATTTTTAAAATATAATTTAATAAAATGTATCATTTCTTTTTTTCACTTTCACATTTTGTCTTTATTAAGAAATTATTTTTTTATTTCAGGCTTATAAGTAAATTTAACATTTTTAAGTTTTGTCTTTTATATTTGACTAAAGGATTACTTCTTAAACATAAAAAAATAAAAGATTTGAATTACACTTTGAATATATAGAAAAATATTTACATATACTTTTTCAATATTTTGATTACTTCACAGTCTATTCTTTAATGTACTTATTAAATGATAGATTTTCTTCTTATGTGCTTTGTATCTATTCCCATTGTTTTTTGATTGCTTATTGCTCTTATATAGGAAAATTAAGCTACATATACACACTCACTCTCAAATATTTGCAGGATTGAGACACTCTGTTGAGGACCTTACGAGCTATTTGGGAGGTGTTTACCTTTTCTTAAGCCCTTTACTTGCACTATCACTTTTAATCTTCAGTTCAAATCTGCAAAATATATAATATTTCCCCTTATCAGGTGAAGAAACTGATGCTCATTAAAACTAAATAACTTCCCAAAGATTCTATCGTATAAATGATGCTGCTCGGACAAAATCCAGGCTTATCTGTTTTTAAAGCCTCTTTTCCTTCTGTTGCTATTATCATTTATTTCTATTACCTATTATTGCTTCTAGTTGTCTTACATTTGAGCTCTTAAAACATTACCATCATAGGCATTTGAAATTACTTTTGTATCTTGTATTTTACTAAACAAATTTTTCTTCCATGAAATGTTACATTATTTGAACTTTCAAAACCATGTAAACAATGGTGAAAGAAAAGTGCTTTATGTTTCATAGACATTAATGGATTATGCCACACCAGTGCTTGCCATTCATAAGAAACTTTCTCTTTTATTATAATAAAATATAAATACCTTACTTTAGACATTCAGGCTCCACATAAAAAAAACTCTACTACATTGATGCAATGCACTGCTATTAAGTAATATAAAGGAACAAACTATTGATTCATGTAACATGTCTGCATTTCATATCTGCCTGCTACATACCTCGTTCTCTTTCATTTCTCTCATCTTTCCCATTTGCTCACTGTGCTGACACCAATTGGCCTTTTATAAGGTACTTATATACAACGTGCTGTTTCATGCAGCTGGACCTATACACATAGGCAGTTTCTGCATCCTCGACCCCCTGTCCATTGTTCTGTGCATGCCTGGTTTATTCTCTCTTATCCAATCTTAGTTAAATGTTACAACCTTAGGAAAGCCTTCCTTGACAACACCAGTCCAGTCGGTTCCACCATATTACCCTCCATTATAATCTATCTACATTCTATTAATTTCTTTTTACCATTTTTTAGTAAGGAAGATTAAAAATAAAGCCATAAAGATTCTGTATTGTCACACATACTCTAAAATAAATATTTTATATTAAGATGATTTTATCTAAAATAAGGAATGATTTAATTTCTGTCTTCTTTTGAATATGGTTTACTAAGTCAGACTGCATAATTACTTGAAAAAAATATCAGTTTAGGCAAGTAAGTAATTTATAGATAGATGGATTTCAGAAATAAGGAAAATAGTTACCTTAAGCTCTGCAACAGATAGAATGCTGTGCACACTGCTTATGTTGAAAAATTTGAATCTAAGACTTAAGCATATGACTTGCATGGATATGGTAAAGAAAATTGTATAAAGCAGTGATTCTCAGACTTTAGCATGCTTCAGAATCATAATCCAAAACCTTAGGGGCTGAGCTCAAATCCCAGAATTTCTGAATCAGTAGGATTGGTGTGTGGCCTGAAATTTTGCTTATGTGGCAATTGTCCGGGTGATACTGGTATTGCTGGTGCATGGAGCATACACTGAGAATCCCTATAATATAGAGTAAATACTGGAGAGGAGGGAGGGAAGTACTGGATTCCAATCTCAGGTAAGAGGGAAAGGGAGTCAGAAATTAGCAACCAAGGAGGCAGCTGGGGCAGAGGAATCAAAATTCCAAGATTAATTTTTGACTCAGAGTTTTTATTTATGATATTTTTTTAAAAATCAGTTAATGGACTGATAAAATTGCCACTCATGAAAATATGTCATTTAAGATATAGTCAAGGAACTATAGTATTCTTGATTTAAAATGTTTAGCAAAACACTTTCTGACCGCTATTAGATTTAATCAATTTACAATACATACTAAAGAACTGCATAATCATTAATGTCTGTCTTCCTGCGTGAAATGCTATAAATAACCTTATCAAAGTTTATTTTAAATCCAATGTTTGAGCAATTCTGATTTAAACAATTTTTCTGTGGATAAGAGATAGATTTTTTTTCCTGCTTTTGTATGTGCCATTATTTAAAAGCTTTACTTCTTCCTCTGGAAAGGTAAAATGGAAAGTGCATGAAATTGGAGTTGAAATACATGACCCTTCCTTTTCTCATAGGGATATTTTGAAGGTTAATGAGATTTTCACTTGTTGCATGTTTGATGTCTTTTGATGAGAGAAACTATATAAATATCAAATATTATTCTAGGCAAAGGGATCATTAGTGCTTTATTTTCCATTAATATTTGCCAAAACCAAATTGGCACTGAGTGTAGTTCTACAGAACGTTTGGCAAAAGCTTGTTTTCTATCAAAGTCATGTCAATATACAGATGGATTCCATTTTCACAGGAACCCAAATAAAGTGATATTCAAGATTAAAATTGGGGAATGAAATGATTATTAATGTGTGAAATGCCTTAAGGAATTTATGCAGTAATGTAAAACTGTGATGAAATGCAATAAAAGCTAACTAAATTATAAAATTATTCAGAAAAATAGACATAGTTGGATATATTATTAGGATGACCATTGGAAATCTCATGTAATCACACTATGCCAATAACAAAGGAAATATTTTAAAATCGCACATTGTGTAATTTTTAGGATGAGGAAATCTGGCCAGAAACAACTCTTAATGTTTATAAAGAAATTATGTTTCTTTTGGGAATCGTGGTGTTTGCTATCGTTAAAGCAATAGTACAGCTCTAATGACAGATTGTGAAAACTGTGCATGTATGTGTGTGTGAATATGCAATTAACAAGACTCATGAAAGAGTTAAAGAGACATTATGAAGGTAGACTGGGCTAGCAATCGGAAGCATGGATCAACTGATCTTTCACAGTGAAGCTTATTAGTTAATCTTCTATGCTTTAAAATTGATCTGAGATTAATGGTTTTAATCATATTTGAAAAAAAGAAAATTAATTGAAGATTCTACAAGAGATATAAATTGCCCTTACTTCCTTCATTCTCTCAATGGTTAGTGATTAATAGTAATCTATGTGGGTGATGCGGCTTTAAGCACTAAACCTATAGCAACACGCAAGACTATCTGTGTTCCCACACAGCTCAGTTTATATTCTATTAGGTGAGGCAGATAATTTTTAAAATGTATTTTCAGACTATAAGTTTTATAGAAAAAAATGGAGCTATTTAGATAATACAAATTGAGAAGATCATTTAAAGATAGTGCTGGAGGAAGATGTCTCTGAGGTAGTTCTATTTATGTAGAGATCTGAAAATGGGTGACAATTTATGGAAAGAGATTTTCAGTCCGGGAATACAGGGGAGCATGAATGGAAACATACTTGTTATTTTCAAGGAAAAGTAATAAAACCCAAATGAATAGAAGAGTGCATGGAAGGAAATAATGGCCTTGGCCAAATCATGTAGGCATGGAGCAGATCATGTTAACCACATGAAAATTTAGATTTTTATCTGTATTAAATGTAAATCCATTAGAGGGTTTTAAGCAACAAAAAGACATTATTCTACTTATTTATAAGGAATCAAAGAAATAAAAAAGGTTTTCTGAATAGAGATGGTTTCAAATTTAAGTAACTTTTCTGGAATTTAGGCAGAGGTTTGAGCCTATTAATGTGATCCTGATAAAACATGAATTCAGCATAACACTAAATGCTTTTTACCAAGAGGGAATAATAACTTACTATATGTCAGGTGTGTCCTCTAAGCACTCTATTTTATTCTTCCTATAAAACATCCATAATATTTATGTACAGTTTCAAAAGTAATAATAAAATGGACACATATGCATTCCCTACCCAGCTTACATTAAAGTCCCACATGTCTCCTTTTAGAGATCTTTTATGAATCTTATTAAATAGATTTCTAAGAATTTTATGTTTTCTGATGCAGTTATAAGTGGAATTTTTAAAGTATAATTTCTAATATTGTGATATTTGCATATAACATTGAATTTTATAAGTTAAGCTACTATTCTGCAATCTTGCTAAATTGATTTATTAGTTCTAGTCATTTTTGTAGCTTCCTTAGGATTGTCTATATGAAGAGTCCTGTTATCTGCAAGCAGAGATAGTTTTATTTCTTGTCTCTAATCTTCATGCATTTTATTCTTTCTCTTGTCTTCTTGCAATGGCTGCTACCTCCAGAAAATGTAGAGAGGAGGTAAGAGCAGGCATTCTTTCCTTTCAGGATATTAGAGGGAACTTTTCATTTTCCACCATGAAATATGTTGCTAGTATAGTTTTATAGACATGCTTTATCAGATTAAAAAAGTTGCCTTCTATTGTTATGTTTCTGAGAATTTTTATCATGAATAAATATTTAATTTAGACACATTTTTTTCTTTATTCATATTCAGATCATCCAAATGCAGGTTTCTTTTGATTGTCTTTCCCTTAAGCATGGGTCACACCTTCTTACTGTTGATTTTGGTTGGATTATTTGTCAGCAGGCAATTATTTTGCTGTACTCAAACTGAAAACTGTCTCTTGGAAGGAAGCTTAAATTTTAATTCAGTTCTTTTTTCTTTTTTTTACAGAAAGTATGTGTTTAGTACATTTATAGTTCACAGGTCAGGCAGATATTTGGGAAAAAATTATGCACAGCATATGGGGTTTCCAAAAAGCTTTTTTTTAATTTCTTTTTTGGGATTGAAAACTCATTTTCCAGCAGGAATATATGGTTTACACTCTGCCTCTGATTCTTCAGTCCAGAAAGATTGTGGGTTTTCTAATAGTGTTTTATTCCTTATATAGTGCACTGACTTTAGCCAGCCCTCAGGCTAAAAGCCAGAAAAATGTGTAACTGTGTCTGTTCCATTCTCTGCTTCCAAGTGCTGACTTGTCTTCAGAATCTGCCTACTTTCGAATAGTAAGTTTTTCTGTGTGTGTGTATATGTGTGTGTTTTTTAAAATTTCTATTTGGTATCTGTGGAATGGTTGGGTCTGGTAGAAACTGTTCAGCCAGATTAGAAGCAAAAATATCCATTTAAATTTGACTTATTCAAGTTTTTATATTTAAAGTAAGTTCTGTGTGGATGGCTCTTAATATCTGAAGGTCTGAAATTGTGTTCATTCTTTTTAAAATCTTTCATGGCAATTTACCTGAGTATTACATCAATTTAGATAATTATCTCTCCCTGTATAATTTGAAAATATCACTAATGTTTAACTGGCCTATCTCTATTTGCTGATGATACTATTCTATTTATACAAAAGCCCAAAAAATGTACAAAAAATATTACAACTAATAAAAATACTCAGCATAGTTTTAGGGTACAAGATCAATTTACAAAAACAAGTTGTGCTTTTACACTCCAGCAATGGCTAATTTTAAAAGAAAATCGAGAATGCAATTCAATCCACAATAACATCCAAAAGAATACAATACCTGGTAATAAATTTAACTATAGAGGTGAAGAACTTGTACACTGGTAACCAAAATCTTGTTGAAAGAAGTTAAAGAAGATTTAAATAAAATTGGAAGACATTTTGTGTTCACAGATTGGAAGACTTACTATTCTTAAGATGCTACTACTGAGAGTGATCTACAGAGTCAATGCAATCACTATCAAAATTCTTAACAGTCTGTTTTGCAGATATGTAAAAGTCAATCCTCATCTTCATACGGACTTGAAAGGGGCCCCAAATAGCCAAATAATATTGAAAAATAAGAACAAAGTTGGAGGACTAACACTTCCTGATTTCAAACATGTTACAACAATCAAAACATTATAATATTGGCATAATGATAGACATTTAGACCGATGGAATAGAATTGAAGTAAAACCATACACCTATGGCCCACTGATGTTGGATAAGTGTGTTCAGACTATTCAACAGGGGAAAGAATTGTCTCTCTTACAAATGATATTGGAACAATTGGATTATCTACAGGTAAAATGAAGTTGAACCTCTACCTCACAACACATACAAAAATCAATTAAAAATGAGTCAATGACTAAATATAAAAAGGGAAACTATAAAACTCTCAGAAGAAAACCTGGAGTAAATTTTAAATATGATACCCAAAGAATAAGCATTAAAATATATATATTAGACTTTATCAAAATTAAAAACTTAGAAGATATACAAATGTTCAGCACACACATGAAAAGTTTCTCAACATCATTAGTTATTACAAAAATGTAAATCAAACCCAAAGTGAGATACTACTGCATACCCATTTATATGAAATAACTGGCATAGAGGAATCCATGGAGACAGAAAGCAAATTGGTGGTTGTCGGGTTAATTTTATGTTATGTGAATTTTGCCTCAAGAATAATTACACTGAGTAATTAATACCTATTTATTACCTATAAGATTGGCAAAATCCATATTGGGAAGTCTATGGGGAAATAGGTGTTCTCATACATAGTTGATGGGAATGAAAAATAGTACAGAACCCATGAAGAAGAACTTTGGCAATAGCTAGCAAAATTACACGTGTATTTACCCTTTGACCCAGCAACCTTACTTCTAAGAATAGGTCCTATAAATGTGCTGGTAAAAATGCAAAATGATGTGCGTATAAGACTATTCAGTGCAACTCTATCTATAGTAGCACGGGACTGGAAACGGTAAATGTTTCCTCCAATGAGGACTCGTTGAACCTCCTCCAATGAGGACTTGAACAAACCAGGATTCATCCACACAATGGAAGATGCGTCTGTGAAAAGCAATGAGGAAGACGGATACACTGCTGCAGAGAAATCCCTGGGATGGGTGGTTTCATGCAAAAGCCCTACAAATGTTTAGAATAGGCAAAGCTATAGAGACATAAAATAGGTTAGTGGTCGCCTACAGCTGGAGGAAGAAGAAGTAGGAGACGGGATCTTCGGGAGTTTGATACTAAAGAGTATTGGGTGAATTTCTGGGGTAATAAAAATATTCTAAAATGCAGTGGTGATGAGTGTACAACTCTGTGAAAATACTAAAACCACTGAATTGTATACTTAAATGGGTAAATTGATGTGTGAATTATAACTCAGAGAAGTTGTTATAGAAAAAAGGAATAAGTGATAGATTTAACATATGAACCCTTAAATCTGATATTAGAATTAATATTTTTGGTTATGGAGCTACCAAATTAATTAATTACCAGTTAATAGTCCAGAGGTGAGGGTTAAGGTTAATGGAGATTTTCAGAAAATATTTCTATTTGTAGAGACTTCCAAAATGGGGGCAATTGGCAGAAGAAGAACTGATTTCAAGTCTAGGGCAACCTAACACAAAATTTAGGGAAATAATTTTTGAGAGCTAAAGCAGGGAGTGCTTCCTTAACTAGGAGACCAAGAATCAAACTATTGGAAGTTAAGAGAAATGGACATAAAGAGTTAGTCTAGGGCTCTTATCTGATGAAAATATATTTCAGACTAGATCAGGAAAAGACAAAAAAGCCAATAGAAAAATAGAAGCTTAAAATATAAATAAACTAAATAGGTTATAGATGATTTATAAGAAAAAGTAAGGATAATTTCATAAGAGAATATTAAAGGTACAATTAGGGAAGGAGTCTAGGCTTGTTGGCCATCCTCTCTTTGTTACATTACATCTGTTTCTTCATTATCAACTGCAAATTCCTGTAGAATGAGTTATTTATACAGTTTTCACAGTCAGAAATATAGAAGAAAATGAGAAAACTGAGGTGAAAGCCAGTTCTGAAGATGATGGCAAAAAAAAGGAGCCAGCCTAATTCTTGGAGGCTGCAAGATATCAGGTGACAATATAAGTAGACGGTAGTTGATTATAAATTAGCCAACCAGAATAATTTTGAAGTGATTAAAAAGCAGTTAAGGAGTCACATCATCACATTAAGATAATTTTAATATTCAATCTACCTGTCACCTGTCAAAATGACAGTTATTTTAAAAAATAGCTTTTATGTAAAATATTTCATAGTAAATTCAAGAATATTCAATCCCTGATTATATTTTAATAAGTAAAGGACACATGAATAAAATAAATCTTACAGATAATTTGATTGATCTTTTAAAAATATGTACTGGTGATTGAATATTTGTGAGGTTAACTTTATGATTAAAATGTATGCACCTTGATATTCCAGAGACTGTAAAAAACCTACAGAGAAATGACTCATCTTTTGCCTGGCACATTAGATTTCTTGATTTTGAGAGATTTATATCAAAAACTTTCTAAAGCAGTGTTTTCAAAGGACAACAAATACTGACAGGATTACCTGGTGTAGAAAGGATGATGAGTCTTTTCTTTTTTCTTTCTTCTAATCAAAATCCAATTTAATCTATTAAAAAAGGGGGAGAAATTTGAATGATGAACATTTTATAGACAGACTTTATGATTGATAATTTTAGAAAATATGAGTTTTCTCATTTCCTCACCTCACTTCCTCTTAAAACATTTAGGGTATTTCCCAAATGCTATTTCATGTACTTAAATCTAAGGTGTAGTAAGTTATTATATTCCCTTATTGATTTTAACTATAAAATGTAGATTAAGGATTAACTTCTACTTCTCTACTACTAGCTTAGTTTTTTTTTAGGACTTTATCTTCTTTTAAAATTTTATCCTAATAGAACAAAAATGCTACCTAACAATTCACAGAAGAAAAAAAATATTTTGATGTTTTGCTTAATTCTTTAAAAATTGTTCTTATTTCAACTTTTGTTTAGAGATAATCTCAAAGCTATATTTTATATTTGAGGAAATATATCCTGCATGCCAGAGATCAGGAAATTTCCTTATTTAATTTATAGCAGTTGAAAATTATAATCTGAAGACTATGATATGGCAATTATTTTTATAAACAAAATATTCTTCTATTATTATTGTTGTTATTATATTATTATAGTCCAAGAATATTATCTCATCAATTTACCCTTTCAGATAAAATATTACCCCCTTCTAAGTTTCATTATGCTAAGATATGATCTTTGTAATTTTTATATGTAGCTTGATTATAATAATTTGTTAATATTATTTTTGAAGAACTTTCCAACAATTAACCTTGTAACATTAACTAGAAGGATGCAATCTTTATTTTAAATTTTAAAACTAAATATGGTACAATTATTTCTCTCAATTATGTTATTTTTTATCTTCTTTTCATGAGAAATTTAAACATGAATTTTCAAATTTAAATTAAGTTTATAAAAACAAAATTCATTTCTAGCGGTGTTCCAAGTGCAGGAAATTATTTTCTTTTTCATTTATCAAATATCTTTCGTGTATCTACTATGTGCAATCACTACTCTAAGTATTAAAAATAAAATGATGAGTTAAATGAAAGTTGCCTCAGCCTCTCTGGTGAAAATAGATTTCCTTGGAATAATGGACATTCATCCTGTTATCAATTACAGAAACATATAATTTCCAAATAAGGAAAAGTACAGGGTGCTGTGAAATTTTAAAAAGGAAACTAATTTCGCTATGGATATAATGTCATGGATGAATGTTCTTAATAAGTAAAGTTTTAGTTAACATCTAAAGGAAGAGCAGGAGTTAATAAAGTAAATAAATAAAGGGACACAACATTTTAGGAAGGTGGACAGTTCCAAGGAAAAGAGAGAGAAGAACAGCTACAAATAACCGAAGGAAAGTGAGTATTATCCCCATTTTGTGCTAAGGCCAGAAGTGACATTATTTTACAGTATCTTAACATGACTTCATCAATATCTCACTTCTCAGCAGATGGAAGTATGTATATTCAATCTTGTTTTGTCACACAGTTCCCTGGTGGTCTAGAGGCTATGATTCAGCAATTTCAATCTTGTTTTATCTTGTACTAAAATCTCCTGATAGTGTGGTTAAATCCAAAATCTTAATCACAATATGAAAAAATTGTCAGTCTGGCCCCTCACCTCCCTTACAATCTAATTTTCTATTTTATTCCATCATATGACTTACATTCCAGCCAAATGATATGGTAGGATCTTAAAAATCACAAACCAAATCTTAATTACATTTCTATCCCCCTTAGGACCTGGCAAAAAACCTTGTTCTAGTAGAAACTCAATAAATATTTATTGAATTTTCATTAAAATTTACATTGCCATGAAAGTGTGGTTTCAACTGTAAAGAACAAATAGTGCATATCAAATAGAAAAGCAGAAGAGATTTTATTTGTTGTAATTACTTGTTTGGAGTACAAAAACAAACTTAGCCAAAATAATATGATAAATAAATTCTCTATAACACCTGTTGCATAACACAGAGTGGTTTGTTTTCAGTAAAGCCTTAATTAATCCCTTAAGAAAAGAAGTATGGCCTGAGCATGGGAAGTTATTTGAGATATTTTTAAGTTTTTGTTTACATAAACACTTATAATTTATATCATTTTGCTCTATTTTACACAGTTTGTAAGAAGGCATGAAAGTTAACTATTTTTGATACATGGTGGGCTATGAATAAAATAATAATTAATATTTCTTATCTCAGAAACCCAGCTCATTGTTTTCTGCAACTCTATCATTTGCTTTGTATAGTCAATTTATAGTGGAGAATTGTCATATCAATTAATAAGCTGATAAGTTCACTTTTAAATTACACTTACAAAATGGCATTATTAAATAAAAATCTCATTTCCTAACTATAAAATACAATTGAAATATATTCTTTAGTAATATATAAGATATATTCTTTAGTAAAATTTCTAATGAAATTCTAAAGCCTGAAGGTTGGTATTTTTACCTCATGACTTACATTCTTGGTGTAAGAATGTAAGATGTTTTTGTTTTATTATTCTTTGTGGTTTTTGTTTACCCATTGCACTTAAGCCTTCTACAATTATCAAACTCTAAATGCAGTCCATTTAGGGAGAAATCTATAGCAAAGTTCAAGACAACTTTGATTGAATGCTTCAACATGATGAAGAGAGTTTTTAGTGCTCTTCTGCTGGTGGAGGGGGTACGGTGAGAGTTCCCTAGAGATGGAACTAAGTGATTTAAATAAATTTCTTACTTAAATTCCCCAATAATCCTTTGAGGAATGAACTTTTCTCATTCCCATTTAATATGAATAAAGTGGTATTCCTCTGGCCACACAACACTAAGAAGTACTGGACTGTTTTCCTCTTATGAGTCCCATGAAATTAGAATCTCCGGGGTTAGCCATGAAGCTGTATCAGTTTCAAGGCAGATAGACCGCTAGCTTTGTTTGAGAGAGCTGAAAGGAGCTCTTCCATTTGCTATGACCTGGGACATATATGTCACTTTCCTTTGTTTCAGCTTATTTCTCTATGAAATGACAAAATGATAAAATAATAATAGCATTTATCTTTTGAATTTATTGGGCTAAATATTTAATAAATAACATAAAGTATATAAAACACAAAGCCTAGTGCTTGGAACTGAATGAAGTTTGCTGTTACTATTCTTTTATATTTAATATTTTTTTATAATTTTATATTTTTTAAATTGATAAATAAAATTTCATGTATTTATTGTGTACGACATGATATTTTGAAATATGTAGACATTGAGGAATGGTTAAACCAAGATAATTCCTCTCAGGACCTGGCAAAAAAATCTTGCTCTAGTAGAAACTCAATAAAGATTTATTGAATTTTCACAAACATCTCGACTGTCATGAAAGTGTGGTTTCAACTTTAGAAAACAAAATGGATAATGAATATCAAATGGAAAAGCAAAGGAGATTTCATTTGTTGTAATTATTTGTTTTGAAAATAAAAAACAACTTAGTGAAAATAATCTGATAAATAATACACATTACCTCATATACTTATCTTTCATTTTTGTGGTAAGTGGTAAGAACACTTAAAAATCCATTCTTTTAGCAGTTTTCAAGAATACAATATATTGTTTTTAACTATAGTCACCATGCTGTACAATAGATCTCTTGAATGAATCCTTCCTAACTGAAATTTTATATCTTTGACCAGCTGTTACTCTTCTTAATGGTAAAATCATTGGAAACTGTACCCTGATCAGGAAACTGTATTCCTAATCAGGAATTAAGGGTCTTTTCTAGGCTCCTGTGTTTAGCTGAGTTTTTTCTAATGCAGGCATCAGTATCAACTAGAATAAGTTTACTGCTTCTAAGGATTTTTGTAAGGATAAAACTGATAATGTACACAGTGCTCCCAGTACAGTGCCTGACATACTGTGAGTCCTTAACCTATAATTATTTCTTACTCTTGTTTGTGTAAATTATCCTGCCTACAAATTCAATGCATGCAGAATGAAGCGATCAGAAGATGCAAGGACCACCAGCTGAGTTTTTAAATTTTTGAGTTTTTAAATCTTTATGGAACACTATTTATATAACAGTATTTGAGTTGGGAGAGATTCTCAGCAGTGCCAAGTTGCAAGTGTATGATTTATGTGGCTTTTGAGAGTAGTGGGTTATAAAGGAACTTGGCTACTGACATGGTAATTCTGCTTTCAAGAGTTTAACAGCATTACATAATGAAATCAGAAATTATGTTTATAATGTCTAACAATGCAAGTTTCACAACATTTTTAAATACAGGTTTTTAATTTTAGCCAAAGCAAATACCTTAAAATATATAGACTTACTTAACTAACTCTTTAAGCATATTAAATAGCTATCATATTATTATTAAACTAGCTTCAATGAAACTATAAATATGGTTCTACAAAAATACTTTCATATTGAATATTAAATCTGTTTTTTTGACTCTATTTAAAGGTTCTATTAATTACCAAGAGAGATCTGCGGAAACACTGTATGTAAACAGGCATTGATGAGCTCAGATACAACAAAATCAATTTGGTGGTCAGTTGTAAGAATTTGGTGATAAGAATCAACAAGAATTGCATAGTTAAAGATATTTAAATCATTAATTTTTATAAAATTGGTTATTAAAACCTGTCATTTGAGAATGCTACCAGAAATTTACATCATAACTATTTTGACTTTACTAAATTTTATATTATTCCATTAAATCATACTCAGAGATGAGTCATTCCTAAAATTTCTAGGAAACAATTCGGGTGTTCTAGATCATGAACGCCATATATCTGAACTGTGGGGTTCCAAAATATGTTTCTTTAACTGAATTCAACAATATGTGATCATTCACTTATATATTTTTAAAAAAACTCTTAGAATTTGCATATGTATTCTGGTAAATATAACAAGTTAGCTTATATATTATTTCTTTATATGGAATATCATTCAACAGGTTAAAATTCATATACTTTAAGGGCAATTTTCAAAATTATAAAAGGAAATTTTGACTATGTGCTATACATATTCACTTTAGAACCTATTCATAAGTAAATGAGGCACCTCTGAATTTGTTTCCAACATTTGTGTAAAACAATATAACTTTTAGCAACATTTTATTCAGTGTCCTATACTGCTGAAAAATTATTAAATTTACCAGTGACATAAGAAAAAAGTGACTATTATATTTTTAGTTATGTGAATTTCTGATACTTTATTTCTTTTACTTTTTCAGCTTTATAGAAGTATAATTGATAAATAAAAATGGTAAAAGTTATATATATTTAAGGTATATAGCATGATGTTTTGATATATGTATACACGTGGAATGATTTCCACTAATAAGCTAATTATTTAATAGTATTTCTATCACCTCACATAATTACCATTAAAGCTCTTCCATAGCAAATTTCAAGTGCACAATACTCTTTCATAAACTATAGTTAACATGCTGTACATTAGATATCCTTCACCTTGTAAAAATGAAACCTTGTACTCTTTGACCAGCATCTCTATATTTACCCCACTCCCTAGTCCCCTACTCTCTGCTTTCTTGAGTTAGACTTTTATAGGTTCCATGTATACTGAGATCATACAGTACTTGTCTTTCTGTGTCCCACTTATTTCACTTAGTGTCATGTCTTCCAGGTTCATCCATGTTGTCACAAATAGCAGTATTTTCTTAAGGCTAAATGATATTCCATCATACACACATACACAAAGAGTTCAGTGTTCAGAGTGTGTGTGTGTATAATATTAAAATGTAATGTGATATATTTTTATTATCTATTCATCCATCCATATGGACTCAGACTGTTTCCATATCTTTGCTATTGTGAGTCACACTGCAATGAACATGGGAGTGCAGGTGTCTCTTCAATAGACTGATGTCATTTTCTTTGGACATATATCCAGCAGTGGAAATGCTGGATTATATGGTACCTCTATTTTAATTTTTTGAGGTTTCTCCATGCTGTGTTCCATAATAACTGTACCAATTGACACTCTCACCAACAGTGTACAATGGTTCCCTTTACTCTACATCCTCATCAACACTTGTTATCTTTTCTCTTTTTGATAATAGCCATTCTAACAGATGTGAGATGGTAGCTTGGTGTGTTTTTGAGTTATATTTCTCTGATAATTAGTTGAGCCCCTTTTCACATATCTGTTAACAGTATGTTGTTGGATCTTTCTTTTTTATCCAATCTTATAATCTGTCTCTTTTCTTAGAGTTTTATATCTTTCCTGTCCAATACGATATCTACTACACGTGGCTCATTGAGCATTTGAAATGTGACTAGTCCAAATTGCATTGTGGTGTAAGTAGAAAATACATACTTTTTCTTTTCAATTTTATAAATGTGGTCATGAGAAAATTTAAAATTACAGTGACAGCTCATATTTTGTTTCCACTGGATAGCACTGGTTAAGACCATTTACATTTAACGTGATCATTAGTATGGTTGAGTTTACACTACCACTTTGCTTTTTGTTTTCTCTTTGTCCCACTGTTCTTCATTGTTTTGCCCTCTTTTCTGCCTGCTTTTGTGTTAACTGAGTATTATTAACTAAAGATTCAGTTTTATTTTTTTTATTGGCTTGTTAGCCCTCTTTCTCTTTTCTTCTCTGAGGATTGATGTAGGATTATAATATACATCCATAAGTTGTTACAGTCCATAATCAATATTACATCACTTTACATGTATTATAAGAACCCCAAAACAGCATACTTTTATTCCTTCCCTTTTATGTTTTGTGCTATTGTTGCCATACATTTCACATCTGTATTCAAAATGTTGTTATTTTTGTTTTAAATAATCATCATTAAAAAAATTTTTTAAATGAAAATTTTTATATTTATCTACATATTTTTCATTTGTAATGTTCTTCACTCCTTTGTATAAAGACAAACATCTATCTGGTCTAATTTTTCTTCTCTCTAAAGAATTTAATTTCACATCTTTTATATTTCAGCTCTGCTAGCAATCAATCTCTCAGATTTTATTTTCTTTTATTTCAGCATATTATGGGGGTACAAATGTTTAGCTTACATATATTGTCGTTTTGCCCTGTTTCCCCCCGAGTCAGAGCTTCAAGTGTGTTCATCCCCCAGATAGTGTGCATCACACTCATTATGTATGTATATACCCATCGCCTCCTCCCCTGTCCTATCTGCCCAATGCCGGATGAATGTTATTTCTATATGTGCACTTAGGTGTTGATCAGTTAAAACCAATTTGATGGTGAGTAGATGTGGTGCTTGTTTTTCCATTCTTGTGATACTTCACTTAGTAGAATGGGTTCCAGCTCTGTCCAGAAAAATACAAGAGGTGCTATATCATCATCATTTCTTATAGCTGAATAGTACTCCATGGTATACATATACCACATTTTATTAATCCACTCACGTATTGATGGCCACTTGGGTTGTTTCCACATCTTTGCAATTGTGAATTGTGCCGCTATAAACATTCGAGTGTAGATGTCTTCTTTATAGAATGTCTTTTGTTCTTTTGGGTAGATGCCCAGTAATGGGATTGCTGGATCTAATGGAAGATCTACTTGTATCTCTTTAAGGTATCTCCATATTGCTTTCCACAGAGGTTGTACTAGTTTGCAGTCCCACCAGTAGTGTAGGAGTGTTCCTATCTCTCTGCATGCATACCAACATTTATTGTTTTGGGACTTTTTGATAAAGGCCATTCTCACTGGAGATAAATGATATTTCATTGTGGTTTTGATTTGCATTTTCCTGTTGTTAGAGATGTTGAGCATTTTTCCATATGTTTGTTGACCATTATTCTGTCTTCTTTTGAAAAATTTCTGTTCATGTCCTTTGCCCACTTTTTGACAGGGTGGTTTGATTTTTTTCTTGCTGATTTTCCCGAGTTCTATATAGATTTCTAGTTATCAGCCCTTTATCAGATGTGTAGCATGTGAAAATTTTCTCCCATTCTGTAGGTTGTCTGTTCTCGTGACGGTTTCTTTGGCTGTGCAGAAGCTTTTTAATTTGATCAGGTCCCATTTATTTATTTTTGTTGTTGCTGTGATTGCCTTTGGGGTCTTCTTCATAAATTCTTTGCCTCAGCTAATGTCTAGAAGAGTATTTCCAATGTTTTCCTCTAGAATTCTTACAGTTTCACTCCTTAGGTTTCAGTCTGTTATCCACCATGAGTTGATTTTTCTGAGAGGTGAAAGGTGTGGATCCTGTTTCACTTCTCTACATGTGGCTATCCAGTTTTCCCAGCACCATTTATTGAATAAGGATTCTTTTCCCCAGTATATGTTTTTGTATGCTTTGTCAAAGATTAGATGGCTATATGAGGATGGTTTTATATTTGGGTTTTCAGTTCTGTTCCAAAGGTCTTTGTCTCTGTTTTTGTGCCAGTACTATACTGTTTTAATTACTGAGCCTTGTAGTATAGTTTGAAGCCTGGTAAATTGATCCCTTCCATTTTATTCTTTTTGCTTAGGATTGCTTTTGCTATATGGGGTCTTCTCTGGTTCCATA
>CAUYSK010127557.1:0-19846 GCA_963575035.1 Avahi laniger
GAAATTTTTTTAATGATAAGAGGAATGATGGAGGGAGGAGAGTTCCAAACATTCTTTAGGATTTAAAGAGTTCTGTTAAAAGAGTGCATGTTAAAAGGGACACAATTGATGGAAGAATAAAGTCGTATGTGTGCCTGCTAGTTGTAAAATGACATGCTCATTGTCAATTCAAATAATACTGAAAATGCATGAGGCAAAAATCTTCAATTAGGTCAATTAAACATAGACTTTAAAAATAAAAATAAATATTCTAGCACCAAAAAAAAGAGGGCATATTAATATGGTACCTCAGATTGCTCAAGTTCAAATGCTATCTTTAACATTTACTTTTTGCATGACAAGAAGAAATAACTAAGCCTAAACTTTTTAATCTAAAAAATGGGCCTCATGTGTATGCGGAGAGATAGGAACACTCAAACACTGCTGGTGGGACTGCAAACTAGTGCAATCTCTGTGGAAAGCAATATGGAGATACCTTAAAGAGATACAAGTAGAATTACCATTCGATCCAGCAATCCCATTACTGGGCATCTACCCAAAAGAACAAATGATACTCTATAAGAAAGACACCTGCACCTGAATGTTTATAGCAGCACAATTCACAATTGCAAAGATGTGGAAATAATCCAAGTGTCCATCAATACGTGAGTGGATTAATAAACTGTGGTATATGTATACCATGGAGTTCTACTCAGCCACAAAAAACAATGGTGACCTACCTCTTGTATTAACCTGGGTAGAGCTGGAACCCATTCTACTAAGTGAAGAATCACAAGAATGGAAAAACAAGCACCACATATACTCATCATCAAATTGGTATTAACTGACCAACACTTAAGTGCACATATAGCAGTAACATTCATCGGGTGTCAGGCCGGTGGGAGGAGGGAGAAGGAGATGGGTATAGTCACACCTAATGGGTGCAGTGTACACCGTCTGCGGGATGGACACGCTTGAAGCTCCGACTCAGGTGGGGCAAAGGCAATATATGAAACCTAAACATTTGTATACCTGTAATATGCTTAAATAAAAAAAATTAAAATTAAAAAAAAGATCTTATGAAAATTTTAAAAAATGGGCCCAATAAGAATTTATAGCATTTGGCTTATACAGAAAATATTTATTACATATGAAAGATATTCAATTTCATCTGGATTTTGTACAAATTGGAATATGTTGGCCCATATACATAAGAGTCCCAGGGGAAGCAGACATCAGGAATAGCTGGATAAAAGAATTCCATCACATCATCAAGTACTTTTTTCTCTTACCCATCCTCAACCTCCTGCAAAACACAAACGAACAAAAAAACCTCATATTTTTTTCTTTCCCTGTTGATCTTTTTTCCAGGCAGTTTCTTCATTCAGGGCTGACAAATTGAAACCCCAGCACATATCTAGTGACAGATTGCCTATTTATAATGCCAATGACTGATCTTTCTCCCTGGAAAACTCCGCAAAAATCCCAGAAAGATTCCACTAGACCTGCCAGTATTACCTGAACTGACAATTGGCCTAGCAGCCTTTATATTTGCTTCACAAAAATTTATTAAGTGCCTACATTTCATTTAACCAATACTTGGATTATGCTCAGCATACACAAAGCATTGTTTTAGTTACTGGGGATGCAGTGGTAAAATCAAAGACATGGGTCCTGTATTTAGACTCAGATGTGGAATCAGTCCACCTAAATCATACGGACCGAGTGTGGTAGTATGGAACCAAAAAGGAAAACCAAGATGTCATGGCAAAATGCAACAAGAAGTTAACATAAAACAAAGTCAACAAACGTGAGAAACATTGGAATTTAGCACTGACACCCCAAATTCAGCTGCTCCACATACTGTGATCCTGGGCAAGTGACTTGCATATTTTCTGCCTTAATGTCTTCATCTTTAAAATGGGCATAATAACTATCTAGTGAACAGGGTTGCCATGAAGGTTAAGTAAAGCACCTAGCACTAAGTAAGGTCTATTTGTTAAATAATTATAACCTGTACTACGTAGTATGAGGTGCAAAAGAACTGAAGTCTCTAACGAGATCATTGACACAATGGACACATGATTGCTTGATGCATAATTGTATTCCTCCTCCGCTCCTCCCCCTCTTCCCCAACTTTGTGATCCATTTATTTGGAATAATTAATGAAATTTTAAGTGTTCTGGTTTCAGAAAAAAATCGATTCCCCTTTCAACTGTACAGCAGCTATGTAACCTCATGTGCCCTATTTTAGTTTGAATTTTTAGACAATAACAACAGAGTGGGAGACTGTCAGGTGTTTCAAAACAAAATATTTCTCTAAGTTGGACTTTGCCACAGAGAATATAAAAATCTCTCCATCAAAGGCAAGCGAAACACGTTGGCAGAAGTTAGATAAGCAAATTCATAGTGTTGAAAGTTCCACATTTTACCTGGTATCTCTTCTGTGAAATAATCCAATAACTAAAGATGGAAAGTAGTCAATATTTCATTAGCTATAAGGTCAACTTAGCAATTAAATTTGAATAGCAGTTTTAATTGGTTTGTGGCCCTAACAAAAGAACTAAGTTACACATTATTTGTTGAAATAATAACTTTTCTTACTTCGGTTTTGATCCCACATTGACAGACAGGATAAAAGAATTCAAAGAATTGCGATGAGGTGGTAGTTACAGTACAGCCAGTTCCTAGATAGAGTTCATAAGGCTGGGGTAGCAGGTAATTCAGATAAAGCCTTCGTTTAATTCTGACGTGCAGCCAGTGTTCAGTACAGGTCACAGTCGCTGATAAAAGAAAGGGAAAATGTCAGATACCATGTTTGCCACCAAACAATAAACTTTCACTCTGTTAGTCAATCTGAATCTCAACTTTACAGCGAAAATAGCTTGGTTCTATTTCTACATTTTCTTCCGTGAGATCTTAGGTAAGTTATTTAATATCTATGTGGCTCAATTTCTACATCTATATGAAGGTGGAAGAAATCATAGGAACTCATAAGCCAAATATCCATTAAGTTCCTTAAAGATCATTCAAATTTCACCTACAAGTGAATCTTAAGAATACATCTTTTAAATATTTCCAGGAATAATTGATATAGCTCTGAAACAGGGGTGGAAAATTTCAATACTTGGTTGTAGGCACTTGTAAAAATTCATCAGCTGCTTTCATTTTAAAAATGTTTGAGCCAATTAGCAGTACTTCGATAGGTTAAGTGAAAGAGTTCTTCCGAAAACAAAATATTGCATTTACCTCAACAAGTAAGCTTTCTTCCTGGATTACTAACTCTGTCAATTTTGTGGAGGGTTTTTGTCTTACATACTTTTTATTCTATCTGTATGAACTCAATTCTATTACTATTATGCTCTTATAGATAAATAAACTTAAGGTCTCATAGCTGCTAATGGCAGAGCAGGATTTATATACAGAATTAGTTCAGAGCAATCTACTCTGCTAGACACCTGACAGTCTTTCCTGTTTTTTCCATTCACCACAGAGTCTACAAAATGACAGCATAGCTCTAGACAGCAGAAATGAGAACCTCAGAATGTTTTCAAATAAAGCAGAAAAAATAATGGCATTTTGAGGTCAACTGATCGTGAATTCGAAAGGGAGTACGAAAGTGAAGATGCTTGGATACAACTGTGTGTCTGAGTGGAAATTGGTAGTCACTAGCTTTTGCAGATGATCATCAGATTACAAAATAAAAACTCAGAACATCAGCTGTATATAAGAAAGCATGCCACTGCTCAAAATGCCCCCCTCCAGAATTCCTTTTTTCTTACCATCCTCAAAACCATGAATTGATACAAGGAGCATGAAGAGCCCCACTAGCATGCCAGAGACCCTCATCACTTCAGACCTCAGTCCACAGCATCACAGAAAATAGTAAACCAAGTGAAGTCGGCCTCCCCAGGTATTTATATACCTCTTGTCTCCTCAGCTGCAAGAGATAACGCCATCATTCTAGAAGCACTGCCAAAGTCCTCAGCACAATTGGCTTTTCTGCTTCAAGGCTGAAATAAGTATAATGATAATGATTCAGAAAAATCAGAGGGACATGTATCAGGTGGTTCTAGAGTATATTCCCCCCAAATTGTATCTTCCCAAGCATACAGATGTGTCTAAAATTATGTCTTATGTAATATTTATTATGCATCAATTGGATTGTTAAGAACAGGGATTTGCAAGATGATTTGAGGATCTCCAAGAGGGTAAGACAGCAGAATCATTTATTAGTTGACTGATGATATTGTGTATTATAACCACCATGGGTTCTTGGGAAAATCACCAATTCCCTGGCACCACGGGGAACTAGGCTGATCCAGTAAGGCTAGGTGGAGACCTACTTACATATTCCTCTAACCAATTTCAGGATATTCTGATTCAGGTAAATAAATCCACACAATTGTGGTCTAAGCTTTGGAAAAACACTGCTCTCTGTTTTAATGTTGCTTTCCTAAAAAGCATTTTGTCATGAATGTATTCTTCTCCAGGGAACTGAAGAAAAGTTCTCCAAGAGCATTTTTATCCAATTGAACCTAATAATGTAAAATTTTGAGAAAAGGGGATTATGGTGAGAATAAATAGACTTGGCTCCATATCTTGACAGACATCAATCTCTAAAAAAATCACCATCTCAAAAGCAAGAGTTTAATAAGTAATTTTTAGAAATCATGTTTCATAGATTGTCTCATTGTGTGGGATAATTAACTATCATCAAACAGCTGTCGGAATCTCCAAGATTTTGCATTGATATAACAAAGGATGAGCAAGAAGGCTGCCCTGAGAATTCTATGAAATGAAGCCCATTGAGCTAATGGGCGAACGATATGGTAAGTTCAGGAGAACAGAGGGCTCAGTACCAGCTGTCTGACATGTGAGGCCACCTTGGACCTTCCATTCCAACCAATCCTCCAGCTGAATGCAGCTATTCAGAGCCTGAGTGAAACCAGAAGAGAAGCCCAGCCATCCTACAGAATTGTAAGAATAAATTACGGTTTTAAGCCACTAAGTATTGGGATAACTGAAGTGCTTAACTGATAAGCTACAAAATTATGTTTTATGCTTGACCAAATAAGTTTTACGTTACTGTATTTCTCATTGCTGTGCCTTCCTAATCAAAGTATCAATATATTTTAAATAAAAAAGACTGATGAATAGGTACTATTTAACATTGAGGCTATATTTTCTTATGTGGAAAACATCGTTGGCACACAAATGGTCTGAAAAAGTTATAGTTTGATATAAAATATAAGCTCAGTAATATGTAAATCAGTATGATCACCATGTAGGTTAATGATGCCAGGCACTAACCTATGTCCTGCCCCTCCACGGCACCCGCAAGCACCCTCCCCTCCAGCCAATTCAGCTTCCACAAGCTTAGAAATCTCGTTACGTGACTGTGGGGAAGATAGATGGCTTGCGATTGAGAAGAGAAATGAGAAACATGTTTGGGATGAAACGCAGTTTGTTTTCCATCTAGCTCCTTAAAACTAATCTTTTTTCTGATTAGGAGAAAAGAGGATCCAAATCAGTTTTTTCTTGTTGTTTAATAAGGAATACTGAGTTTGCAGAAGAGACTGTTGTAGCCATTCAGAAGAGTCTATGTGTATGCTCAACACTTGTAAAAAATCCAAAGCACTTAATACAGTATATTAACTATGTTAAGGCTATTGTTGATGTTTTACTATGTGATTTATCACACAGTGACATTGAGACATGAGATTGAGAACATGACATTGAGACTATCTTATATTGTTTTGTATTTATAGCGAACAGCATAAAAATTTAAAGTTTTACAAATAAGTATATTTTAAGAAAACATGGACTTTCAGATTCTAGGAGAATGACAATTGCCTAAACCTGAATATCTTCTTGCATTTCTCCAAAAGCCATTCAAAAGAAAATAAAACCATTTCTTACACCTGCAGCAAATCTAGGAAACAGAGATCACTACTAACTTCAAGTTACAATCCAGGAGGGAAATAAACATCTAAAACCAGTTCCAGACATGATCCTCTGTTCTAGAATCCTAATTCTGTCTCATAAGTTAAGCCTGGAAGTTAACTTTAATAACGCAAGTAGCTACTATTATCCCCCTATTATATACAAGGAAATTGAGGCCAACACAAATGCCTAAGCAAATAAGCACAGAATGAGCATAAATTCCCATTAGCTGAAGAAAAAGTATTTATTGAATTTGATTCTAATTAAAAATTCTCAAAATGACTCATAAAGGAAGCATCTACTTTATTAAAATTGCAGGTTAATAAAAACATTTAAAAACACATGGTATCAGTGAGAACTCTGAAATCCTCAGAAGATAGCTTTAGCTTGGGCATATTGTTTCTCAGTCCTCAGGCAGCTGCAGTTGCTCCATATATCACATTATATAGCCCACTTCTATTTCCCATTGAAGAGAAAATGAAGCATAGGATGTACAATGATCTAATGTTAGGCACTTCCTATAAGAAAAAAAGGAGTAAATAAGTACGTTTTATGTTACAATGAAGAGTTATCTGGTTGAAAGAAACTTTTCCTTATTGGAACAGAAAGGAGGGGAGAAAATGATTCATAGCCTTGAATCTAACCCACAAGAAGATAATATATCAGTTCTATAAATGATTAAATTTTGTATGTGAGCATTTTTTTGCATCTAAGTATTATGTATCGAAATGGGGGCAACATTTATAATTTTCTGGAAATGATTTCATTTCAAATTCTAGTTTTAAAAGTAATCTCTTTAGAACAAATCCCTTTCCCTTCATTGATAACACATCCCAAAGTCTTAATCCTATAATGAAGTTTTCATAACTTCTCTTCACTGCTAAGAAAATCCCATGAGTAACAAACATTTTCCTGAAGGGATTTGATTTTAAGAAACAGTTCTCATCTCTGATTAAGAAAATGCTGAGTTCACATCTCTGTGGATTGCTTAGTAACCTTTGGCCTTAATATTAACATTACAGCAGTTCTTGTTACAATATAGATCTCTATGAATGTTGAAGTTGACAAATATTTCCCATCAGCTCTAAAATTACAGTCCTTGTCTACTACATCTGCAGTCCCCAACCCCCAGGCCACGGACCAGTACCGGTCCCGTGGCCTGTTAGGAACCAACTGCACAGCAGGAGATGAGCAGCAGGTTAGGGAGTGAAGCTTCGTCTGTATTTACAGCCACTACCCATCTCTCGCATCACCGCCTGAGCTCCGCCTCCTACCTTTCACCCCCCAGAAAAATTGTCTTCCATGAAACTGGTCAGTGGTGCCAAAAACGTTGGGGACCTCTATACTATATGATGCCTGAGAAACCCCTAACTAATAAGAAGCCCCACCCAGTGTCAGATGAGATAGTATCATAAAGACCAATTCACTAGCAAACATAGTAATGCACAAACCTTCCATTCCTGAATCAAATGCTGGTTAGTACATGACACATCAACAGGGAAGCATCAATGCAATTCATGCAATTTTCTAAATAACTTGCTATTTTCTATCGCAGAAAATACTTGAACAATAAAGAAATTGACATTCAAAGTACCTTGACTTCATGAATGTTGATGAATAGAGAAGAAAAGTGTGTTTTGAGATTTGGGATGAGTTTTAAGCGCTTAGTGTTCAGGATGTACTCTTTGTAAACTGGAGGAACCAACCAGTTGGACTGCCTAAAGGAAGAAAAACAAATGAAAAAAAAAAAGATTAAATATGTGTTTAGACATCTGTTTAGGTCCCAATGTTAAACTACAGGCTAAAGTATTGTTGCTATTCCAATTTAGCACAAGACTTTTTTCAATTTTTAAGTGAGAGGGACACTATGCACTATTGCCGTTCAGGCACCGCAATAAGAATTATAGATTCTTAGCATAGAATTTAAATCCAAAAACTTTATGGAAAAGTTGATTCAATAACACCTTTCCAGACACACGAGTTATGTTATAATTTGATTAAAACAGTGGTTGGTATAGAAGAGGTTGAGATAATTAGACCTATTGAAAAGACTTCGCTACCAAAAGTACCAAATACTCTAAAAGTTTCATCTTACGATTCTGAAGGCATGTAAAACAACTTTCCTCGAGAGCTGGTAAAATTTATCCTCAAAAAACTTTCCTTCTTGCATACCTAGTTGCAAGCCCTAATGTGCCCATATAGTCTTTGCTATAGAAAATAAGGTGGAGAAAATATTGCAGGAACTAATGGAAGTCCAGGTTGACCCTGACATCAACAGTATATTAAAATAATTGATACGGAAATCATAATCTTTTCATTTTCTACGGGTGGTAGGCATCTCATATTTGCAAAGAGACTTTTTGTTTTACTAAATGATACAGACTATGAAATGAAAAGTATCAAGTCCTAGTCAGGGATTGGTGTCCCAGAAAGCATCCCTTCACCTCTTATTTTCAAAACTGTATTTGGAAAATAGGTGGGTGAAGTTCCAATGAAAACACATGATGGCATATTTTAAAACAGAAACCAGCATCATCATTAAAGAGACATTCCCAGGATGACATTTTTGAATAGTCTCTGAACATAAGTACCTTGGGTCGATGTATGTAGTGGCAGGTTCTAATGGTTTGTCTTGCTCAACAACACACGAGATAAGCATGAAGCCTCGCTTTGGTAATGTTTTTGAGATAAATGATAGCACACTTCTAAAAACAATCTTCCCTTTTAAAATCTGAGGAGACAAAATAAGTTTTAAGTAGATTTATCAATTATGATACTTAAATTTTTACAGAAATCAGAAAAGCATGAGAAGTCCCTAAAAGGACCAAATTGAGGTGAAAGTGAACAGAAGGGCATATCTATGTACATCTAGAAAGTTTACTTTTAAAAACGGATGATCTATGAAGCCTGGCACACAGAATATAATACAGGAGGCCCTAGTAAGTTTTAACTGCATCTGAATTTATTGCTTCCAAAATATAATAATTCTTCAAAGACCATTATTTAAAAAGCAATTAAGCCATTTTTTACATTTAGGTTTAAATTCTGTGTTTTCCCTAAATATCTTACCATTTCTCTGTCTTCCTAAAAGACATGATTTCTTCTCTAAAAAATGGAGCAATGCCAGATTCACAGCATTGTATCATTCAACAAAAAATTCATAAAGGTATTAGCACATAAGAAATCAATAAAAATAATATTCTCAATTAGGATTTAATAAAGACAGTCAATAGTTGATGAAATGCTTTTCTAAGCACATTCACTGAAATATTTTCTATGCAGTATCAGGCACTAGATTTTCTTTGCTTAGTTGATGAATATTATCTTGTTCTAATGTAAACCATAATGTATTTTTTGTGCTTTCTTCTCAGAAGTTACGCTAATTCTAAAGTGTTAGAAAAAACAAATAGTAAACTCCCATGACACCACTACTCAAAGACAGGCTCAGTTTAATGTTTATATAGCATCTCTATTGTTCTTTGTCTACAAAGAGGAAAATCCTTGACTTCTGAAATCAATTACTACAATTCCTCTTACATTTTATTCAGGATAAAAGCAGATGATTAAATGTTAGTTTAGGGAAAAATCGTATTTTACTCCCAATTTTTTATATTAAAAAAAACCAGTGGAAAGCCTGATTTAAACAAAAAAATTCTTCCACCTCAACAGAAATTTGGAGTTGGACAAGTATGAACGTATATTTGGAGACTCCTATATGAGGATTATATAAGAACCCTGTAAACCATGGTTTTCTCTCTCCAACCCCTGAGAAGCTTAACATAAACTGAAAGAAAGAGTAAACTGGATAAAGGATGCTATTTGTTGAAGAAGGATATATATATTGTCCCTTTTTTCTCTAGTAGAAAATGGACTTCCATAATTTTAAGAATTAAGTAGAATTGAAAACTATTAGATGAGCTGTTTTGCAGTAAAAAATAAATAAATAAATAAAAACTACATTCCCTACAGAACCGTGAACATATTTAGAGCAAGTTCTGTGTTCCATTTAACTTAGCATCCCCAGGAGTAGGAGTGAGCAAACTATAGCCTACAAGCCAAATCCAGCCCACTGCCTGTTTTGGTAAAATAATTACAAATAAAGTTTATTAAAATACATGTGGTTATGCTCATTTGTTTATATGCTACATATGTCTGCTTTCATGGACAAGGGCAGAATTGAATAGTTGCAACAGAGACCATATGATCTACAAAACCTAAAATACATATAGTCACATGCCATGTAACATTTCAGTCAACAACAGACCACATATATGACGGTGGTACCATAAGGTTATAATGGAGCTGCCCTATACAGGTGTACCTTTTTTTTTTAAATCTCTTATGCAATATTTCTATTGTACCTTTTCTATGCTTAGATACAGATCCTTACCATTGTGTTATAGTTGCCTATAGTATTCGGTACTATAATATGCTATACAGGCTTGTAGCCTAGGAGTAACAGGCTGTATACCACATAGTCTAGGTGTGTAGTAGGCTATGCCATCTAGGTTTGTGTAAGTACTCTACAATGTTCACACAATGATGAAATTGCCCAACAATGTATTTCTCAGAACATATACCCATCATTAAATAATACATGACTGTACTAGGGAATCGTCTTACAGAAAAAGTTTTCCAACCCCTCTCCCAGAGCTCAGTCTGCTTAAGAGGTATAATGCATTGACTGACAAGAAACTGTTATCTATATATGTTGAATCCCCACATCTTGGGCCAAAAAAAAAATCAGATTAGCCTTGCTACCAAGACCATCTGAGGCAGCTGTTTCCTGAGCCTGATAAAGTGTGCCTAGATTACTCAACTAAGAAAGACAGTAATTGTTCTTACCTCATATCGGATGCCACAGTCACTTGTAGGGTACGAAAACGTGTAAAAGTCCTGCCACACATTGGTTACAGGACATCCGCGTCCGAGAAACACCTCATCAGAAAGTATATACCAATCCTCAATTGTCAGCGCTCTAATTTTGACATGAAGCCAGTTGAGACTACAGTATATCTCAAAGTCTGAAAGATGCAAAGAGAACATAACTATGTACTTGTATTCTAGGAAACAGCTCAGAATTTACAAGGCAACTGTAACATCTTCCTGGAGAGGAAAAAAAAAAATGTATCTTAGATCTAAGAGAAATCTTAGAATCAGAAGCAAGACAGCAGGTCAGGGGACCAGGGTCTGAGCAGCAGGAAACCGAACAATAAGAAAGCCAGCAAGGGAAAAGTGGCCCTGCCAATTACCCTAGCAAAAGTCCTGTGTAATCACTGAAACTCACGACCAAAGGGCAGGTCTGGAAGATCAATCTAGGACTCCTCCTCTCAGCCAGAGCCATCAAGAGGCTGAAGCAGTTCCTAAGCTGAAGGACGTTTTCTAACTACAGCAGAAGTACAAGCAAACTCCCCGGAGGAAATGGTCACGCTTGAAGCATGAAGACAGAAAAATTTGAAAGGAAACCAGTAGAAAAGGACGGCACACATACTAACCAGAGGAAAAACGTGTATTAATACGGCAACATCAAACAGAATGGAGAGTGGGAAAGGTTGAGTTCTGACTTACCTAAGAATACCAACTAATAGAAGGAACAATTGAATTAGAGAAAAAAAAACATTTATGGGCACCCCATTAATACTCAGTTGGGGCAAACATCATTAGTGGATGCTAAAACTAAGAAAAATGTGATAAGAAACAGGATATTCAAATGGTCTCCCAACAAAATATATTTTTCACCTCTGATAAATAACTTCATAAATAAAAACTTGACGACATGGCAGGTACCACCTTAACTGATCACCATAATAGGGATAGCACGTGCCCTTTGATACGATGTAAGAACACAACATCACTTCTCAGTATTCCAGCCAAAGATGCATAACCTGGAGCTGCTCATAATATCAGACGATCCCAAATTGAGGAACATTCTACAAACTAAAAGGCCCATACACTTAAAAAAATGTTAAGAACTGATCTAGACCCAAAGATTATAAAGGTACATGAAAACCAAATGCAATGAGTGATCCTCGATTAGAACCTAAACCAGCTTTTTTTCCCCTTTTGCCATCAAGGCCATAATTGTGACAATTGGGGACACTTGAATACTTCTGTACATTATAGTATTGTACCATTAATAATGTTCTGGTTTTGATAATTGCACTGTGGTTATGTGAGAATGTTCTTGGTTTTAGGAAACACACTCTAAAATATTTTGCAGTAAAAAGTCAATATGTCCTCAACTTAATCTCAAATGGTCAAGGGGAAAAATACACATGTGCGCACATACGAGCATATATATGCACACAAGAAAATAACTAAACGTAGTAAAATGTTAACATTTGGGGAAGAATATATGGAAATTTTGTATACTATTTTTGCAACTTCATGTAAGTCTGAAATTATGTCAAAATAAACTTAAAAAAAGAAAAAGACACAGAACCCTGTCTTCCACCCTCTGTCAGACACTTATTCCTGAGATCATAGGTGAGCTTGTCATCACCGAGAAATCCAACATCTCCGTAACTGTGACTTCATATACGGCTCTCTTCCATTTTTCTAAATTCTAGCCCATTCTCTAAGCACCCTGACACCAAGAATTGTTTAACAACTCCTGGACCTCAGTCCTTGAGCCTCCCTTCTGTCAATCACCATCTTGCTGCCTCTTCCTTTGTGTTTGCCCAGCTTGAACGTTATGGTCAAGAATAACTTCCATTCCTCAGTCCCTTCGTCATCTTACCTTGCTGTACTTCCCTGGTCAAAACATAACCCAGTTAACTCCACGTTCCTGCATATCTGTGCATGTGCTGATATTAACTGAAAACTAATGAAGCTTAAGACTCCATATTTCCCCTCACTCACACGGGCTTTTTCTAACACTTCGGATGGGGGATTTCTGATCTTGGGATGTTTTCCTACAGTCAGTGAACAATGCTGCCTGTTTTTGGTTAGAACCTCACTTCTTTTTCATTTCCTACTAAATAGTTATGGAGTGGCCATGGGCATTTAGCTTGATTTTTCTTCTCTTTTCTGCTTGTTATAGTTTTACCTGAACTGCTTAAGAGTTTGGAAAATGCAGGAATAAAAAAACAGTTTAAGTATGAGGCTCACCTTCTACATACTTTTCACCTCTAATGGAGCTTAGCTCCTCAAATCCTGACTGCTTTGACAGCCTTGAATTCTAAGTTTCTCTCCAGTCCCACAAGCCACGTTCCACTGGTTTCTCCACATCTCCTTCCCCCTATCAGTGTCAAAAAATTTCAAGTGTCCTGAAGAGAAAAGTCTGTAAAATACTGGGTTCACCCACTGGCTGCCAGATCTCCAGTGCCTTTAAACAGGTAAATTTATATTTTACCCAGCTTTTCTAGTTTTTCCTAAGTATTATTTTGCTACATGCTACTTTCTCCATCATAGCCAAAAGTGAAGTCTTTCCTACTCAAATTTTGAGGTAACCATATTGCCATGGAAACCACAAGTCTTGCCTTTAAATATATATATAATTTGATTCCAAGCACAACTCTAGGCCCCCAAACCTGCACTAGGAAAATGCACACAGTGAATGCTTCACAGACTCCTTAGAGGAAAGCATCACCATTGACCACTTCAGGTGAGGTCATGTAGAATGGACAAGGAACAGTCACCCGAAAGGGACATCTAGGAGCCATCAGAACACAATGCCAAAGGATTTACTTTCTGGAAACATAATCAGTGTCTGATTAAGAAATTTAATTCTACTGCCAGGATATCAAGAGAGAGATTCTATGCAATTCCTGCCCTACAGGATTTGATTGGGAACACACTCTCCATTTTCATCCATGGGAGTTTTTGGAGAAGTAATCCTGTTCCTCTTGAACCATTGTATATATTAGGGGCATATTTTAGTTTATAAGTCACCATATATAAGAAGTCACAAATGGACCAAACTGAGAACATAGCATGTCTTCAGAGATCCTCGCCTATAATTTATCTGCAGTAACTACTCATTGGACTTTATGTCCTCCTTAAGAATAAAAGGATATATTCTACATATAGAAGGGAGTGTATCATTATTAGTGTGGTCAAGGAGGTTGCTTATGGCAAAGACTTCTATATATTCCCCAGTACTCATCATTACCTTTAATAATGGAACACTCTGATGTTTTAGGAGGCTCTGTAGCTATAGGCCATATTTCTGAGCTCTCACTACAGCTAGTTGTGGCCACATAACTAGGATCGGTTGATGTGATGGGATGTGGGCCACATCTGGGTCATTTATTTGAAGACAAACTGCTTGACCTAGACATCCATATTTGCCTATCCTACTGGCTGAAAAGTGGTATCTACTGCAGCAGTCAGCTGGGTACAGCATTGGAGCATCAGTGCTGACTCTAATACATGGAATGAGATCATGGAGCAGTCATCTCTGTGCCCTGGACCGTCTGACTATCTCTGGACTTATTCATTATGAAAATAAATTCTCTTCAGTCTACAATATTTTGAAATTTGTTATATGAGCTTAGTGTGGACACTACTTTTATACTCAGTAGTGTGATAGTAAATATTACAACTCACTCCTTGGGATGCAATGCATAAGAATGCAGTGTTTTCTAATTTCCATGGTGTCTTAGTCCATTTGTGCTGCTATAACAGAATATCTGAGACTGGGTAATTTATAAAGAAGAGAAATTAATTTTCTCACAGTTCTGGGTGCTGAGAAGTTCAAGATCAAGGTGCTGGAAATTTCAGTGTCTAGAGAGGGCTACATCCTTTTGAGGGGAAGAACGCCATGTCCTAACATGACAGACAAGCGAAAGAACAAGGGAGCAAATCAGCTAAATTCTACATGGAACCTCTTTTATGAGGGAGGAGACCTCGTGGCCTAATTACCTCTTAAAAGCCCCACCTGTTAATACTATCACATAGGCAACTCCTAAATTTGAGGGGACACATTCAAACCGTAGCACATATTCCCAGCATAAGTAATTACAGACATGGGAAATTGCAAAGAAATGTGTACTATTGGCTCTCCTGACCCAGTAGATGGGTCAGATGCCCCAAATTATCATAGCTACAAAGATCCCTAGAATTTTTTCTCTCCCTTGCTGAAAACCACTGTTTGGGCAAACTTCCAAAATCATGCTTCCATCTTTACAATTAAAAAAACCCTCAAACTTGCTAACCAATCAGATTACAAAAAACTAATCAGCCTGACTAGTTCCAGAGAATTGATTGGTTAGCCAAGCAATTTCTTAGCTTAATTTGAATCAATATCCTGTAATAAAAAATATTTTTAACATTCTACTAATTCATGTTATATTTGGTATCTGTAGAATCTAAAGCTGTTTACCCAGTTATTTAAAATGGAGCACTAGATATCAAGACCAATAATATTTTGGGGTTGGGGGTGGGTAAACTCACAACTGATGGATGCGGTGAGTATTGTAGCGGGGAAAGGGCATGCCTCAAATCATGGTTTGGATGTGGTAAAGTCATAACATGCAACCAAAGTGTTTGTACCCCCATAATATCCTGAAAGAAAAAAAAAGACCAATAATAAGGACACCATAATTAAGCCAGGATACAAGGATAAACAAACATATCAACAGAACAGAATTTATGGACACTTGATTTTTACAATGATGGCATTGTAGGGCAGAAAAGGCAAGGCAGATTTTGTAGGATCTAGGGTTGAGACAATTTGATGTTCATATAAAAGCAACTTGAGTCACTATTTATACTATGCACAAGAATAAATACCTAGTACAAAATGAAGCTAAGTGTTAATAGCAAAACAGAGCTGGTAGAAAATGAGATTTTCACCCTCCAGGATCACATAAGATTCCTTAACAGGATTCTAACTGTAAAGGAAAAGATTGACAGAGTGAGATACAGTAACATTAAGAGCTTTGGATCATGAAGAAACCACAAAGAAAGTAAAAAATCAAGCAATAGAGTGGTAGAAAATATTTGTAACATAAACAACTGGTTCACATCCAGAATATATAAAAAATTCTAAAAATTCCTAAGCAAAAGTCAACTCAGTAGAAAAACAAACAGACTGGCACAGGCACTTTCCTAAAAAACTTTTAAATGACCAATGAACTTATGAAAAGGTGAGTGACTTCACTTTCAACAAGAAAACACAAATTATGACCACCATGAAATACTACTACGTACTCACTAAAGTGGCTATAGTGGAAACCTCTGACAACACTAAGTTTGGCCAGGATGTGAAGCAACCAGAACTTTCATAAACTCTGTCCAAACCCTTTTGGAAAACTGCTTTGTAGTATCTAAAAGTTGAATATGCCCTGTGCCCCAGCAGTTCCCCTCTAGGTACACACACATCAAAACTACATAAAGAGTGCTCATAACCCAAGTGTGCATAGATTAGTAATGACTTGCAGTATCTTTACCAATAGAATACTATAAAACACAAAAAACTATAACACAGAGGAATCTCATAAAATTCACGTTAAGGGAAAGAAGCCAAAACACAAAATCATATTTATAAGGATGAAAAACATAACTAACAGATAAAGCTTAGGAATGCATACTTAGATGATAAAAGTATGAAAGAAAACAAGAAAGAATTACCATAAAGTTCAAGGTAGTGGTTAAATTTGAGCGGGGAAGGGGAATCGGCAGACATATTGGAAAGCAGCTTTACAAAAGGCCTTCCGGGGTGCTGGTCATGTTTTTAACCTGGGTGGTAGTTATTTAAGTGTTCAATGTGAAATAACTTATTAAACAATACTTTATGTACTTTCATATGTATATTTAAGTTAAATGTTTAATATTAAAATAAGTTATTTCAAAAGAACCCACATCCACTTTTTTCCACAAAACACCAAAATTTCCTTTTTATTTTCTGTGAAGAACAGAGAACGTTACTAAGCGCTGATGCATGACATAGTCTTTACCCCACTTTTTAAAATGTCAGTTCTTAGGTATGAGAGTCTTAAAATGGAGTTGGGGAACAAATTCCTATAAATTTAAAGTAATTAAAATTCCTACATCTGAGACAGCTAAGAACTGCAATTATCACTGGCTGACTCTTTTTTCCCCCCGACACATATCTGTCTCCATAGGACCTAAATTAGCCACTAAACTAAGACTCTCCGAGCCCATGGCCAACCTTTTTCAATTAACACCTAAAAACCATTATATCTGAGGAAAACATTTAAATAAACTTCTAGAACCGGCCTCATGTTTTAAACACATCTTATCGCTCACCTCTTCCCATTACCATTTCTGACTGTGAGGCACAAAGAACTTATATTCACTGTGTTCCTAGAAAGTTACTCCAGGTCTATAACTAAGGCTGTGGCTTTCTTATTCCTATCTAAGGGTTGGCATGTCTTAGTGATCACACGCTTTCAACAACACCCGATCTTAGAGGCTTGACCTTTGAAGATTCAAGTCCATGCAACCACGTTCACATTATACTTTTTATTTTGTGGGGGGTGGTTAGAGACAGGGTCTTGCTATGTTGCTCAGGCTGGTCTTCAACTCCTGGCCTCCTGAAGCGCTGAGATTACAGGCATGAGCCACCGTGTCCAGCCTGCATTATACTTAAAACTGTATGTGGCATGCCTGATCTAGGTATCTCTTAATTCCAAAAAGCCTCCAAACTCATCTTGCTCATGAATCACACCCACTGCATTGACAAACAGAAAAAATAATAGTAACAACAAAAATTTTATTAAAAGAATTAAAGCTCAAATAACTGCTAATGAAGTTCTGCTAGATAGAACTAATAACACTGAAATCTAGTTGGGTTATTTCAAACTTAGCCCCATTGATTTATTCCGAAGTATCTCAGGACAATTATCTCAAGAGTCCTGTCTGCCAAACACACTTTGCAGACAAACCTGTCATCAAGGCGGGCAATGGGACCCGACATCTCATTAGCACCCCTGAGATTTACCTAGATGTCACTCAGCTTCCTAAGGTTACATGGAGAATGAGTATCATCTGGCAATTATTTCCAGTTCACTTGCTGACAGCCAAGGCTGACTACTCATTTCCTGATCTATTGTGCAAGAGGACAAGGATGTAAAGATGAAAAAGCCAGTTTCAGTCAGTGTAAAATGTTCCTGCAGAAGATGGATGAGAATTAGGTGACCGAGTCTGCAGAAACTAGTGACAGGTTTCTTAAAAGTTGTTCTGGCAGGAGGATTCAAATGTGGAAGAGGCACATGGCAGAAGAGAACAGGTAGACTTGGAGAGCAGAACAAGACACCTGATATTTAGAGTATTTCAGAAAAGCAAAAAGAACATCAATTCGAACTCAGCATGTTAGTTGACAAAAGGGAAACAAGACAGTAACACTTATTTGGCTCTGAGTCTAGGATCAGAAAATCCTTAGTTACTCCTTACTCAGTATTCAACCAAAACAATAAGAATCAGAAAAATCAAATAAAATCACAGTTCATTCATCATACATATTGAGCATAGCAATGTGCCTAAATGACAACAAAAGCTATCTCTTTGAGCAAATTTTTCAAATTTATGTTTTCTACCTCGTGGTGCTCCATACCCAAATAAAGTCACAGCAATGAAGAGAAAAACTAAAGCTAACTTCATGATACCAGATCCGAAGCAGCGACCTCCCAGAATGCAGACAATAAAATGAGGCTGGGCTGCCTCACGTGACTTGACAGCTCAGGACGAACTCAGGTGTTGCGTATGCACACCTCTGTGGGCCTTACCGTATACCCGGCCCTATTTCCTCAAATCCTATCTTTCACTGATTAACTGTGTTCTGAAATTCAGGAGAGCAGATAAAGTAAACACGAAAATTGGTTGTGCCCAGAGATGTTTCTTCTTTAGGCCTATGGTAATGACAAAAGAAAATACATATAATTCTCACATCATGTTTTTTTTTTTTTTAAATTTTAGGATTTCAGTCATTGTGGGAGTAATTTGGGCAGCACAAGGAGACCCCACCTGACTTACTGATATGCCTGAACCTTCTACCCACCCTTTTTATATTCAGCATTTCAGCAATCCATCTTATTCCCTCCAGCTGTATACTAGTTTGTGGGGTTTTTTGCATTTTGATAATTTATTATAAATAATTGTAGTGGTTATTATAAATGTTTGGAGCATTTTACTATTGCATAATAGTAATGCAAGCAGTTGTTATTTATGTTTAAGGATATAACTCAGAAACCGAAATTTCTTATTTAATCCTTTTTCATACATCAGGATCTCTTTAATTGAAAAGTATTCAGAAATTTGTGGCAACCTGTAGAAAACTATTACCATGTGCAAGTACTTATCTTATACACTAGTTTCTAGCTCCACTTTCCCCTACAACTATCCCATTTTTATTTTTCTCTTTACAGCCATACTCCTAGAAAAGTCATTTATTCTCACTCTTTTGGGTTCCTTCTTATCTTCTCTTAAACCTGAACCAACAGACTTTTACCCATATCGCTCTACAAAACTTTTATAAAAGTCATCATTGCCCTCCGTGTTGCTAGATCTAATGGTTAATTTTTAGTTCTCATCCTACTTAACCTTTCAGCAACAATTAGTATGGTCAATAGCTCCACCTATGTGGCTTCCAGGACCCTACTCTACGCTGGTTTTACTTCCAGTCTACCTTACTGACTTCTCTTTGGCTCATTTAAAGGTTCTGCCTCCTCTTAGCTACTTCTTAACATTGAGTATCCCAAGACTCCAGGCTTGGACCAATTATCTTCATCTTCCTCATTTATTTGCTTTTTTTTTTTTTTTTTTTTGAGACAGAGTCTCGCTCTGTTGCCCTGGCTAGAGTGAGTGCCGTGGCATTAGCCTAGCTCACAGCAACCTCAAACTCCTGGGCTCAAGCGATCCTACTGCCTCAGCCTCCCGAGTAGCTGGGACTACAGGCATGCGCCACCATGCCTGGCTAATTTTTTCTATATATTTTTAGTTGTCCAGATAATTTCTA
>CAUYSK010127559.1:0-21642 GCA_963575035.1 Avahi laniger
GAGTACCATGGCATCAGCCTAGCTCACAGCAACCTCAAACTCCTGGGCTCAAGCAATCCTTCTGCTTCAGCCTCCCGAGTAGCTGGGACTACAGGCATGTGCCACCATGCCCGGCTAATTTTTTCTATATATTTTTAGTTGTCCGATTAATTTCTTTTGTATTTTTAGTAGAGACGGGGTCTCGCTCTTGCTCAGGCTGGTTTAGAACTCCTGAGCTCACACAATCCGCCCGCCTCAGCCTCCCAGAGTGCTAGGATTACAGGTGTGAGCCACCGCGCCTGGCCTGAGTTCACCTTTTTTAGATTCCACATATAAGTGAGCTCATGCAGTATTTACCTTTCTGTGTCTGGCTTATTTGACTTAGCATAATGTCCTCGAGGTTTATCCATGTTGTCGCAATGACAGGATTTTCTTATTTAAGGGTGAATAATATCCCACTTTGTATATATATCACAATTTCTTTATCCATTCGTCTATCAGCAGACACGTTTTTTCCATCTCTTGGCTATTGTGAAAAATGCTGCAACGAACAGGGGAGTTCAGATGCCTCTTCAAGGTAGTGATTTTATTTCCTTTGCACATATACTCAGAAGTAGAATTGCTGGATCATATGGTAGTTCTATTTTTAATTTTTTGAGGAACCTCCATACTGTTTTCCCTAATGACTCTGCCATTTTACATTCCCACCAACAATGGTAAGGGTTCCCTTTCTTGCCAATACTTGTTATCTTTTGACTTTTTGATAACAGCCATCCTGACAGGTACGAGATGGTATCTCATTGTGGTTCTGATTGGCATTTCCCTGATGATTAGGAATGTTGAGCACCTTTCCATATACCCATTGGCCATTCATATGTCTTTTTTGGAAAAATGTCTATTCAGGTTCTTTGCCCATTTTAAAATTAGGTTATTTGGTTTTTGTACTACTGAGTTTATGAGTTCCTTATATATTTTGTATATTAACCCCTTATCAGATACAGGGTTTGTGTATATTTTTTCTTCATCTGTGAGTTGACTTTTCATTTTGTTGATTTTTCCTTTGTTGTGCAGAAACTTTGTAGTTTGACGTAGTCCCACTTGTTTATTTTTGCTTTTGTTGCCTGTGTTTTTGATGTCATAACCAAAAAATCATTGCCAAATCCAGTGTCAAGGGGTTTTTCCCCTGTTTTCTACTAGGAGTTTTACAGTTTGGGATCTTACATTCAAATCTTTAATCCATTTTTAGTTGATGTGTGTGTGTGTGTGTGTGTGTGTGTGTGTGTGTGTGTGTACATGCACACGTATATAAGGATCTAATTTCATTTTTTTGTATGTGGATATCCAGTTTTTCCAACATCATTTATTGAAGAGACTATCCTTTCTCCATTGTGTATTCCTGGTACCTTTGTCAAAGATTAGTTGACTGTGTATGTATGGGTTTATTTCTGGGCTCTCTATTCTGTTCCATTGATCTATGTGTCTGTTTTTATGCCAGTAGTATAACTTTGTAATATAATTTCAAATCAGGAAGTGTGATGCCTCCAACTTTGTTCTTGCTCAAGATAACTTTAGTTATTTGAGCTCTTTTGTGGTTCCATACAAATTGTAGGATTTTTTTTCTATTTCTGTAAAAAAATGCCATTTGAATTTTGATAGGGATTGCATTGAATTTATAGATCACTTTGAGTAGTGTGGACAATTTTGACAATATTGATTATTCCAATCCCTGAACATGGGGATATCTTTCCATTTATTTGTGTCGTCTTCACTTTCTTTCATTATTGTTTTATAGTTTTCAGTGTACAGATCTTTTACCTTCTTGATTAAATTCATTCCTAAATATTTTATTGCTTTTGATACTATTATAAATGGGGTTGTTTACTTAATTTTTTTGGATTGTTTATCGTTAGTGTATAGAAATGCTGCCAGTTTTTATATGTTGATAGTGCATAGTGAAATGATACTAAATTTATTTTTTAGTTCTAACTTTTTTTATGAAGTCCTTAGAGTTTCCCAAATATAAGATTGTATCATCAGCAAACATACAATCTTATTTCTTTTTTTCTGAGTTGAGTGCATTTTATTTTTTTCTTGCCTAATTACTCTGACTAGAACTTCTAGTACTATGTTGAGTAGAAGTGGTAAGAGTGGGCATCCTTGTCCCGTTCATGATCTTAGAGCAAAAGCTTTCAACTTTTCACTGTTGAATATGATGTTAGCTGTGGGCTCGTGATATATGATCTTTATTGTTTTCAGATACATTCATTCCTCTTATATCTAATTTGTTGAGAGTTTTTATCATAAAAGATTGCTGAATTTTGTTTCTTTCTCTCTTTAAGATTTTTTTTCTTTTTTCTTTGAGTTCAATAATTTAATCAGGATTTGTCTAAGTATATCTTAGAATGTAAGCTCCACAAAGGCAGGAGGTTTTGTCTGTTTTGTTTACTGATGTATCCCAAGTACCTGGAATAGTGCTGGATACATAAGTCCTCATTAGATGAGTTGATGGAATTAATGTGTGGATGCATAAATTAATGATGGTTGAATGGATAAATGAATCAATCTTGTCTGGAGTTCAGACAACCCTTTCTGTAGCTCAGGGAAATTTTCTTTTATCATTTACTTAAGTATTTAATCTCTTCCCTCTGAAGTATTTATTCTTTTCTCCTTTAACTCCTCATCCACCTACCCATATTCACATGTTAGGTCCCTTGGCACTATCCTCTAAATATCTTGTCTTGGACCTCATTAAATCTATTGCTTGATTTTTTTTTCCTCAATACTTTGACATAAATATTGCACTTGATTTTCTAGTCCAGTAATTCAGGGCTCATTGGTGACATCATTTTTCGTTTTATTGTTTAATTGGAATTTTTTTTTAAGCTTTGAGCTCCAGAAAGTTTTTGTGTGTTTGTGTGTGTGTTACACTTGACTTTCCTCAGGTGTTCTTATTACTTTATAGTCATACTTTCACTTAGCTTGTCCAATAGTTTTGTTTCATTTCTCTTTGACTGCTGAGACCTTTTTTGTATGTTTGTTTTTATTATTGATTGCTTTGCGAGCACCGATGTAGACTGCAAAAGGTGTATTGGGGTCAGTACCACTAGAGCACCAACTATGTGTAGATAGGAAAGGTATTACTATGCAAAAGAGGTCACATATGAATTCCGCTCCACACACTGCTTTATTTCCAGAGAATAGTTGGCATTTCTTTACAACACTGATTGTCCTAGGGTAAAACTGTGAAAATTGCAATATTCGGGCCTAGTCACCTTGTACACAAATTGTACTCTGAAATATTGTTCTTTCAGTGAGAACAGACTCAGTATTTAAGTTCATATGCAAGGACTCAAAAGCTAGCATGAAGCTAGCTAAGAAAAAGAAAAAAGAAAGAGCTAAACTGGCTGTTAGATTTAAATTTCCACGTAACTCGTTAATAAGAGCATCTTACCAGACTAAATTCTAATTTTTTTTATTAAAGTGTTTTTTATCCCTTAAGAAATGGCTCACTGATACATAAGCGGTCTTTTTTAGTAAGGCTTCCATAACATCTGGATGAATGTCTAAAGCATTTCGTATAAAGGTTTGCCACTCCATCCATGAAAGAGCTCTTTTGATTATGCCCTCCCTGAACTTATCGGTATGGCCAGGGAAGATACATCTGGTTGGTGCCTGCTCCCCACCATCCTGATAGTTTTCATTCACCTACTGTGCTATGGTTACTCTACCCATTTGGAATTTGAATCTCTAGTCCAGGGAAACCAGGAGTCTGGGGTAGTGGCAGTACAGTTTCCTTGTTTTAAACCTGATCTTAATTTTTACCAGTGTTTATCTTAAGTGGTAATTAAAAACAAACTCCATCCAGAAACCTGTCTGTGGTAAAACATGGATAATGCCAGTAAAGAGAATTTACACAATTTCAATGGTACATTGTGTGGAGGTTGTAAGGGATGAATAAATAAAACTCACCTTCCCTGGCTAGGTTCAGAACCAATCGAAATTGAAAGATGTAGGAATCAGATAAATGGAGATCAAAACATCATCTTCCTTATGGATAAAACTTCAGGGAATATGGTTTTAGTGTAGACTTCCTAATGCTGAACCCCAAAATGAAGCAGATTTACCCAGACAATCACTAGCCATGCTGAAAAACCACAAGACTCCAAGCCAAAAGTGGGTCCTCTTGTTGTATGGCATATTCTCTGCAAGCACACAGATCCCTGGCGAAAAAGCAGAGAGGAAGGGCCTAAGCCAAGCATATGCAGATGTTTCTTCCAAACATACTAGTCACATAACTCATTCCTCCTCCTGTGGACAGAAAAGCAGGAGTGTTAGTCTATTTGAAGTTCTTCCACTTAGAAACATGAGAAGTAAAGATTAAGTGTACCCTGTAACATAGTTCAGTGATATATTCAGTATTGCCATTTGCTTGAACCTGTCTATCTCTTCAGGACCAAAAATATCACAATTTTGCTGTAACCAAAAAAGTATTAGGATATTTTAGGAAGACTGAAGTATAGTACAAATACCTCAACTACAAAGTATAATATTAATGACATATTGATAGCACATTTTAAAAGCCCATCTAAATGCCATAACAAAATATGAAGAAATGCTTCTTAAAAGCAAATGTATCAAAAGGAATACATTCACCACTATCTACCAAGTGGAAACACCAAACATTATACCGTTTGAGCACGATATGTTCTTCCATGTAACACTTGCTAGAGCTCTGGAATGAGGCTTCAGGAGAGAAATGTCTCTGTTATATCTGGGTTCATGAAAGATCCACACATCAGAAAAGTGTGTGTGTGTGAGACAGAGAGAGGGAGGGAGAGGAGAGAAGTTGGAGAGAAGAGGCGAAGAAATGAGAATGAGATTGTAGGCGATGGGCACCACAAGTGTAAAAGTCTGGGTGACCTATGTCCTATGTTTGATGGAGAGATGGGAGAGTATTGAGTGAGACTGAGGTAGTAGAGGTATGTGTGATAATGATGGCAATGGGGACAGTGTAATGGTTGAGGACAGTATGAAATCATTGTTATAATAAAGATGGGGCAATGTGAGTGACAGTGACAGGAAGAGATCAGAATGTGTATGTGATAGTGGTAGTTATCAGTGTATGGGATAACAGTGTATGGGGTCACAGTGTATGGGATACTGTGGAAGATGAGAATTGTGCATATGCATGTATATGGTTGTGTGTGAGAGAGTGGGGAGAAAGAAGATATAGTGATAATAGCACACTGAGGTCATTGTGTGAAAGTGTAAATGGGACATTCTGAGTAATAGGATGTAGAGGGAGCGTGCTATGGAGAAAGTATAATGTGAAGTGGAAGACAGGTGTAAGATGGAGGGTGATAGGGTTAGTGTGTGTCTGTGTGTGTGTAGTATGAGGGGAAATGAGAAATACATCTATTTGTGAGGACAGATGGGTACAGTGAGCATGTGTGATCATATTGAATGAAAAAGTGTGATAATTTGAAGTGTGGAAATCAGTGTCTGAATACGGTTATTGAATAAAGTGTATGATGGAAAAATGCAAAGAGTTTCTGAGTGTCAGTGAGGAATGGGGATAGTATGTGTGCAAAAGCAGGGTTGATATGAATATTGGCTGTGAATGAGTAGTGGTTGAAGGGTGGACAGGTAGGATGGGGGAAAGTGTTCCCAGAAGGGGAAACAGCATAATCAAAGGCACTAATGCTCTATTCATTTTTAAAATTTATTTTATTTCACTTAGAATATTTTCTATTGTTATGTCTTCAAGTTCACTAATCTTTGGTAATTAAGTACATCCAGTATTTTTTCATCTCATGATATAGACATGGAATGAGAATGTGTGAAAGGAGATTTGGAGGATGATGCAGGTTTCATAGTGAGGATATGGGCTGTGTGTACAATAGTGGGTGTTGTTAGGCACTGTGATAGTATAGGGATTGAGTAATTGTGGGTGTGACTATGTGAGTGATGAGTATTGTGTATGCGATCATGGGAGATGATTAAAGCTTGTTATATTTGACAGTGGGTGGCATGGGTACCATATCTGTTTGGGTCTAAGGACTTTGTATATATGATAGTACAGGATAGGACCATGTGTAGAAATGGGAGTGATAGAGACTGTGCGTGTTAGTGGGATTGATAGGTAAAGTGTGAATGTGATAGTTTGGAGAATTGGGACAATGTGTGGAAATCATAATTCATAAATCAGTCATGATCATATGAGTTTCAGAGGGAATCACGTGTGAATGAGATAATGTGTTAGAGACTGTGTGTGTGTGTGTATGTATGTGTGTGTTTGTGAGAGAGAGAGAGAACATGTTTTGGGATGGGTTTTTGGAATTGCATTTGAATATGAGTAACAAAGATCTGAAAATTAGTTGTTTAAAATAATTAGGGATATCTTTCTCTTACCTAAAAGAAGTCCAGTGGTAAGAAGTCCAGGACCTCCACGATTTTATCAATATCTCCAGCCCCTCATATTTTCTTTTTGTTCCATGGTCATTGGCATGAAGATCCTATCTTCCAAGTGCCTCCTGGTTGCAGGATGTGTGCTGCAGCTCTAGCCATCATTTCTATGTTCCAGGTAGGAAGAATGAGGAAGAGGAGAGGGCAAAATACATTATCAGTAGAATTAGTCTCTTTATATGGAGCTTTTCCCAAAATCCTACTCAGTTGCTTCCAAATACATCCCACTGGACAGAACTGTGACACACAGCCATCACTCTCTGCAGCTGGGAAAATTGTGATGAAAATCAAGTTTATCTGGTAAGGAAGAAAGAATGTTTGGTAGGATATAGCCAGTAGAGAGTGAGAGGTTGAAGATATGGGGGAGAGACTATAACCAATAGATCAAAATCCCAGAGGTGAGAGATACAAATGTGATGCAGGGTGCAGGGGCACTGTATGACTGGCAGAGTTTGAGATGCTGGGGATAGCATAGTAAGCAAAAATAGACATGTTGTCTCTGCCCTCATGGAGCTTACCGTCTTTTGAAGAAGGCAGACAAAGATTAATCACAGACTCAAATATACATGAAGTTGCCACTCTGATAAGTGCTGTGGAGAGGAAGTACATGGTTCTGTGAATGGGTTTAAAGAGGCTTTGACCTAGTCAGAGAGGTAAAGGAATTGGAAGTGATGATGGAGATGAAACCAAAAGATAGATTCAGAACTGACCGGTTGAAGGGTGGGTAGGTGGAATGGGGCAAAAGAGTTCCCAGAAGAGGAAACAGCACGAACAAAAGCACTAATGCTCTATTCATCTTTAAAATTTATTTTATTTCATTTAGAATATTTTGTATTGTTATGTCTTCAGGTTCACTAATCTTTAGTAATTAATTCCATCCAGTATTTTTTCACCTCAAATAATATAGTTTTTATCTCTAGATATATGATTTAGACCTTATTAAATATATCTCATGTTTTTACTTAACATGACCATTTTTTCCTTTAGCTTTTTGGACACATGGACTATAGTTGTAATAACTTTTAATGTGCTTATCTGCTAATTATAACATCTGTATAAGTTCTCAGTCAGTTTGGATTGATTGATTTTTCTCCTCATGATGGGTTATATTTTCCTGCTTCTTTGCATGCATGGTTATTTTTTATTTTATGCCAGGCATTATGAATTTTACCTTTTGGTAAAATTTTAGTGAATTTTTGCCTATCAGTGCTACATATTTTTATATTCGTATAAATCTTCTTGAGCTTTGTTCTGAGACACACTTATTTGGAAGTAGATCTTTTCAAGTCTTGCTTTTCTGATTTGTTAGGCAGGACCACAGCAGTGTTTTGCATAAAACTAATTATCCCTGACTACTGAGACAAGGCCATTATGAATACCCCTTGCCACATGAATTATGAGGTTTTTACTCTAGGTGGTGAGAACAGGCATGATCTCCAGACGTGTTTGAACTTCTGATACTTGTTCCCTCTAATCCTTTGAGATGGTTTTTTCCCCCAGCCTTGGGTAATTTGCTTTTGTAAATGCACTGATCAGTAGTCTGCAGAATACTTAATGGCAATCCTTCCAAGATCTCCAGGGTTCTTTCTGTGTAGCTCTCTCTTTTGGGGTTCTCCGTTCTGTGAACTCTAGCCACCTTGATCTTTCATTTCTCTCATCTCTGTCACCTCAATTCAAGGAATCCCCTGGACTCTGACTGCATTCTCCCTTATTGCTCCATGAACTGGAAACTCTCAAGCAGTAGAGCCTCACCTCATTTCTTCCCCATCTCTCAGGGGTCACTGTTCTTCATTGCCTGATGTTCAGTATCTTGAAAACAATTATTTCTTATTTCTGTCCATGTTTTTATGTTTTTGTCAAGTTGGAGAGCAAATCTAGTCAGTCCCTGGCTTACTTCCTAGGAAGTTATATGGTGGAGACCTGTGAGATAATTCTGTTCTTGTCTTCACAGTTGTTTGATCGTCTCACTAATGCCAAGTATCAGAAATAAGTGACAGTTAAAATTTTTTTATCAGATGAGAAGAGCCTGAGAATAAGAAATGTATTCAAAATCAGAGATTTAAGGAAGAATTTGGATCACAGGGAATGTGGCCATATTCCAAGGTTAACTCTTGTGACTCCGACCTTGAAAACTTTTGAGTATAAAGACAAGTTAGGAAAGCAGATTTGCCAGGCATGGTGGCTCACACCTGTAATCCTAGCACCTGGGAGGCCAAGGAGGAGGATTGCTTGAGGTCAGGAATTCAAGACCAGCCTGAGCAAGAGCGAGACCCCGTCTCTACTACAAATAGTAAAAATCAGCTGGGCGTGGTGGCACGCACCTGTAGTCCCAGCTACTCTCGAGGCTGAGGCAGGAGGGTCACTTGAGCCCAGGAGTTTGAGGTTACTGTGAGCTAGGCTGACCCCATGGCACTTGCCCAGGCAACAGAGTGAGACTTTGTGTCAAAAAAAAAAAAAAAAAAAAAAGGAAAAGAAAAGCAGATTAACTTCCCTTCAAAGGATAAATGTTTAAGGCTTGGGATGGGTATTCACAGGATTAATTCCCAGCCAGAGGGCGTCCAAAGACTATATAGTAAGTGTTAGAGTAATTGTACTCTAATCTCAGATACTATGCTACATGGGGACGAAACCATACACAGGACAGGTAGCCAGTGGTGTGGGTCACATGACCATACCTTCAGCCCAATTTCAGATTGTGAATTACCAAGAAAGGCCATGACAGTGAGGAAACATGTGCGAAGAGCCTTTAGCCAAGCTTCAGATCTTATTTACATCAGAGAATTCAGAAGGGTTTTTAAATTCAGAGATAAACCCTATGAATGTAGTGATCATAGATGGTCTTTCAACCACAGTTCAAACATTCATTATTGTTGAATATATACTGAAGCCATAGGAATGCAGTCAGTGGAGAAAAGCCTTTAAGAAGTCAAACCTGAGTAATCATCAGAAATTCAATCTGGAGAGAAACTGCTGAATATACAAAACGTGATACTCCTCTCTGTTCTTATCGCATGCAGGCTCTCCCAGTCTATATAAGTGATTCCTTTGCATCCCTCCTCACATGGTTTTGGTGAGAGAATCACATGCACCACCCCTTCAAGGTGAAAATGTTCTTCCCCAAGCCAAGGACTCACAACACTGTAAATGCTTCTAATTCTCTCTAGCCTTTTGAGTACATTTGGGCTGAAAAGAAATGGAATGAATATCAGTAGCATGACTAGTCTGCTGTCCCTGTGTAAGCCTATAGGATTGTGTTTTCAACTCCTTGGTTGCTCTCTTTAGAATGTGGAGGTACTTGGTGCCTATTTATTTTAGCTATGTGGCTTTAGCCAAAATTCCGAGGAAACTATACAAGTTCCATTCATTATCCTGTTAAATTTGTATTATATTTTCTTATTTAATATTGTAATAAAAGTATGCTTCTGTCTCTAAAAACATCTAACTAATTTATATTTTTTTTTATCGGTCTCAATTTAGAGCATAACCTTCAAAGGTAGATTACTTAGAAAGTATATTTTTTAGGCCTAAATACACATTTTTGAATTGTTTTCCAGGAAAAGGAGTATTTATTTGGCTTTTCGATAGCAAAGGGCATCCCTAGCATTTAAGAAAAAAAGAAGGAAATGCAATGGAAAAGAAAGTTATGGATTATGCTTTTTCCTACATCAAGAATTTATTATAAACAAGACTTAAGATGCAAGCCACCAACTAAAAAAAAAATGTTTGCAACAAATGGTGACTGACATAACTTTAATATCCTTAATGTACAAAGAACTCTCATAGCAAAAGTACAAATAACCAACAAACACTGAGAGTGTGTTCCCTTCATTAATAATAAAAAAATGCAATTTAAATCAATTAAATATTATTTTATCAAACTGGCAAGGATATTTTTAAAGCAAATTCTCAACACTATCAAGGATACATAAGAACTCTTCTGCATTGCTAGTGTTGACAAAAACCTTTCTGGAAAGCATTTTGGTGTTATTGAATAACATCCTTAAAATAGTTCATTCCCCTTTGACCTAGTAATTTCATTTCTAATAATATACTATAAAGAAATAATTAAGGGATATACGCATAGGGTTTTTTGGGGGGAAAAAAATCACTACAGTGATAACCTAATGAACAAAAATAAATAGAAACACTTTTGTTATTTAGTCCAGTAGATAAATTTATATGGTGGGATAATACACAGTTATTATAAAGAAGTTTGCAAAGGCTTTTTTATGTCACAGAAAATGTTATTCAAAATAATTGTGATAGAAGATTATGTACAAGTCTCAGATGAAGTATATTAATTATAATTGTGCATGTGGATGTGTGTGTGTGTGATGGTGGAGTTGCTATGGACCATTTTGCCAACATTTTTCAAATGATCTTTGTTTTATAAAATGAAATCAGGAAATGTCATAAGTTTAAGTTTGTGATGACTTTTCTGGGTCCAGCTACATATCTGTTATAATTGGTGTTAATGTCCCATAATTCTCAAATTTAGTGGTTTATAAGTTTTATATTGATGCTAAACATTGAGGACACATACGGTACTAAATCATATACCAAATATCTCAGAGCATTGAGGTATATTTCAGAATTTTCCAGTGCCAATGAAAGAGGCTCTATGTCACAAGATACTAAATTCCCATATGGTAAGATTATCTGATGAGATATCAAACAAACGTCCCCAAACTGTACATTGCAGGCTTCCTCCCCTTGTCTCTTTGGATAATCTGCTTATTAACGGAATGTGAGTTGCTATGGTAGTGGGAGTGAGGAATTAACTGGAAGGGAATTGTGCAGTATGAAGAAAGATCTATTTAAGTCCATGAGAAAATGCATTTGACGTAATATTAACATGTCACTTTGCCTGCTCTCATGACGCAAATTGGCACCAAAAACCTAGTAAAGTTTCTTAAAATTGTAGAAATCCAACTGGACTCAATTTTTTTTTACATTGGACTGAAATCCATTAGTCCTTGAAAATAGATAATACATGTGTTTTTGCTCATCATTATTTCCCCAGCATTTACCATGATGCCTAGCACCTAGTAGGCATACTTTACAAATGTTTTTCAATTCTTATACATACGTAAATGAAGATGATAAAATCAGGTTGACTTCAGTCCAGAAAACATGGAGAATGGATTTAAGAATTCTGAAGTGTTAATTTTGAAGTACTATAATCTTTATTTGGGGGCCTTAATATATATTATCCCTGCAGAGGCTTCAAGAAGGGCCCATTATTTCATATGATTATTCTGTCATTTACTAAGAAAGGGGTGTTATAATCTCATGCTATAATTTTGGTTTTATTATTTTTTCTTGCATAGCTGTTAAATTGTGATTTACATATTAACCTGTTTACATTATATAGTGAATTTTTAATCTCAAATAATGTTTTGCCTTAATGTACTATGTCTTATATTAATATTATACATCATCTTCTTTTGTTTATTATTTGTGTGCCATAACTTATTCTATCCTTTTATTTTCATCCTTGTTGTAACTTTACATTTGGGATATTTCTCTTGTAAATTGCACGTAGCTGTTTAATAATGGAAAGATGTATAAATTTCCTTTGATTATAGCATCCCAAAATATTCTGTAATTACAGATTTCATTTTCTCTTTGAAGAAAAGCTTCATTTATTCCCTCTCTAATGCTCTTTCTTTCTTTATGTACTTCCAAGTTTCTGCCCTATATCATTTTCCTTCTGCCGGAATAAAATCTTCTAACATTTCTTGCAGGGCAGATCTACTAGTGATGATTTCATTCAGGTTTTGTTTGTCTGAGAAAGTCTTTATTTCTCCTTTTTTTTTTTTTTTTTTGCATCTCCTTAACTTTTGGATCTTTTTCTATATGTAGAAATCTAGGTCGGTGGGTCTTTTAACAGTTTAAATATTTCACTTCACTCTTCTTGCTTGAATGGTTTCTGACAAAAAGGCTGCTACAATTCTTATCCTTGTTTCATTATATGTAAGTAAGATATCTGGTGTTCTCTGAGCTGCTTGGATCTGTAAGTTGGTGTCTGTCATTAATTTCGGAAAATCCTTAACCATTATTAACTTGATATTTCTTCTGCTCCATTCTGTTTTCTAATGTTCATCTATGCATACAGGATTCTAGATTTGCCTGTCCCTCAAGATTTCAGGGTGATGATTTGCCCTGAAATTTCATTTCTCCGACAGGTCAAAAAAAAAATCATTGGTTTTTAGTTTGTATTGCTGTTGGTGCCTCCAGCCTCACATTGATTCTGCAGGGAAGAAACGCAAAGGGGAAGAAAGGAATCCATAGATACTGTGGGTTCCTGGGGGAAAAAAAAGAGAAACCCTAAGCCCCATATTCCAGGGATGGGAAGAAACCCCAGATAGATTTGTAAGAACCTCAAGCAATGTAGCCTTGTATCTCACTTCCTTGGTAAGGACAGAAGAAGAAAAGGCTGCAAAATAGAAATGTCCATGTGGTGTCTATAGGCATTCTGAGCCTTAGGCCTTCTCACATGGTTTCCCTTATTTCGGGGTATCATGGGAGTATATGTAGGAGAAAGCCTCACAGAGATTAACAGGCCCCAGCATGATAGGAGCAGCAGAATATTACCATGTATATGAGTGCCGTATGATACCCACAGAGAGAGTTGGACCCAAAGGAGCTTTGCAATAAAGAATGAAGCTCAACTGAACAACTACCTGTTTTGGACAGACATTGGTGAACAAGTACAACACGAATGCCAGCATGGATATATGATACTCAACAGATGTTACCTATCCTGATGTTTTGACACTAGTTAAGATCCCCAGAAATTAGACACAGCCCCAAAGCAAAGGATGAAAGAGACTCCATACTGCTGGAGATTAAGTTTCAACCACTCAGTAGAATGGAAACTTGACATCAAATTTATGTTGAGTTGCAGAGAAAAAAACTTACATTTTCTGCACACCCGAGTTTGTCAGATAATATCAATACCTGCTGAACAATCTATAGTAGAAAGTATGTGAAAAATGCTGAGTATCCCAAACAAATTTATCTACTGAAAACATGGGGTATGTGACTCTTTTAGTTAAAAACCATGGTGGTCTTACCTCAAGGCCAGAGAAACATGTGAGAAATGACGTCTGGCATTTTGGTAGTACCGATATAAAGGGAACTGGGTATTTGAAGAGAGGAAAGGAGAACTTCTAACATTCAGCATTCTTCTCTGCAGAATGAAATCATTGTCATTGGTGAGATGTGATTTCACTTTATTTCTTCTTCTTCCTGTCCCCATCTCTCTTACTCCAAATACTTCTCTTTTCTCTCTTAGTTACTAATATTTCCTCCCTCATTTCTCTTTTTCTCCTTTCTCCTTGTTTATTTTCCCTTCCTCTTCATCTACTCCTTAACTCCTTATGTTAATCATTTTGGGCTGCTATAACAGAGTACCATAGACTGGGTGGCTGAAACTACAGAAATTTACTTCTCACAGTTCTAGAGTCTTGAAAGTCCAAGACCAAGGCATTGGCAGATCTGGTGTGTGATGAGGGCCCTCTTCTTCCTGGTTTACCGATGGCCGTCTTCTCATTGTGTCTTCACAAGGTGGAGAACAGACAGAGAGGAAGCAAGGTTTCTCCTGTCTCTTCTTAAAAGGGCACTAATCTCATCATGAAGGCTCCACCTTCATGGCCTAATTACCTCCGAAAAGCTCCATCTCTGAATACTGTCACATTGGGAATTTAGGCTTCAACATCTGAATTTGGTAGGGACGCAAACATTCTGTCCATAGCACCCCTCTATCTACTCCTGCCTCCCTCTCACACCCCTCCATCCTACATTCTCTTTTCCCTTCTATATTCTACTTTCTTATTCTCTTTCCTCGTGCTTTTTCAATTTCAGCTTAGTATCCATTCTTTCTCCACTCATACTTATTTTTCCTTATCTTCCTAATTCCATTTACTTCCAACTGCTATTTTCATTTATCCTTTCTCTTATTCCTATTTTCTTCTTTCTTTTCTTCCTCTCTTTCTCTTCATCCCCTCTTTTCTACTTGACTCTTCTTTCTCCATTTTTTGTCTCCCCATGCTCCCATCTAGCACGGTGGCGAAAAAGTGAGAAAAAGAGAATAGAAAGGAATAAAAATGTACTTAAAATGGTAGAATCAACAGGGATAAGTAATGGATTAGATTAGGGAATAAGGCAGAGAGAGGCATTATGAATAACACAAAGTAAAATAGGGAAAGAAAGAAACTATTAAATATGATTTTTTTAAAACTATGGAAAAGTGATAATCATTCTGATTGGTGAAATGGTAAAGACTTTTCAGAAAAAAGAAAGGGATGTTACTTACTGAGATTATTACTCAATATTGACTCAATATTCTTGATGTTTTAGCAAATCATATAAGGCAGGACAATAAAATAAGTGCTGTATATATTTTAAGAGAAGTGATAAAATTATTTATTTTCCTTATAGTATGATTATCCCTTAGGAAATCACAATAGATTTAAAAAAAAAAAACACTAGGGTTGAGGACTTCTGCTTCCAGAAGGAAGGGGCAAATGGTATAGATGTATTTTTCCCTTTCATTCCTTGACATAATATATAAACCAAACGTAAGAAGACCTTGAAAGCTGAAGAGAAGAAGATATATTCTCTAGGGAACTTGGAGCCCAAGGAACAACATGGAGGTAAGTTCCCTGGAGAAGCTGGCAAACTGAAAATACCAAAGGGTGCAAACAAAAATTAAAACAACATAAGTCTACTTTCTCTCTATCCAAAGAACAGACAGCCCAGCCAGACAAAAAAAAATTAGATAATAACTGCCCTATTCTAGCCTTTAAACAGCAGAGGAAAGACAGTGGTCTCACTCCTACCAGCAAAGGCCAGTTAGAGATCCTAAACTTCCACCCTTACCAGCCTGTAACGAGATCTACAATTCCCTGACAGCGATACAGTGAATAGAGAGTGGGAATAGCTCAGTCCCCTCAGTGTCCGCAGAGACCTTGTGCGGAGCCTGGAGCTCCACCCCTAATGGGTGATAATGAGGTATTCCTCCCCCTAACCAGTGGTATGGTATCAAGAAGAGGCCTAATGAACAATTAGGATTTTTATCACCACCTAACAGTAACAATGACACCCATCCACCAGTGGTCTCACTGGGGGCCATTTGGAGAGAAGTTATTAAGCACCCAAGTCTCTTCCAGAGTGGTATTGGTAAAAGCTTAATATGGAGCTGGAACTCTCACTTAGCCCACAGTAATAAGGAGCCCCTCTTTCCCAGGTAACAATGGAGGCTAAGTGGGGGATGTGGACTTCTCCCCACAGTGGTAAAACGGAAGATTTAAATAAGATATGCAAAGTATCCAGGATTCAATTGAAAATCAGTTGTCATAGTGAGAACTGTAATAATCACAACCTGAATGATGAAAGACATCCACACACACCAACATCAAGATCACAAAGGTACTTGAATCATCTGACAAAGGTTTTTAAACAGTCATCCTAAAAATGTTTCAGTGAGCAATTGTGAACCTGCTTAGAACAAATGAAAAAATTAAAAGCCTTGGTGAAGAAATAGAAAATCTCAAAAAGAAATAGAAGATATAAGGAAGAATTAATAGGAAATTTAAAAACCTAAAAAAATCAATAAATGAACTTTAAAAAAGTAAAACCTCAGTAGATGAGCTCAACAGCAGAATAAAGATAACAGAAGACTGAATCAGTGAACTTGAAGATAGAACAATAGAAATTATCCATTCTAAGCAATGGAAGACGAAATAGACCGAAAAATAAAAATAAACAGATTTAGGCACTTGGATTCTTAAAAGAATTTAAATATGTGTTGTAGTCAGAGAAGAGAGAAAAAAGAGAGACTGAAAAAGTGTTCAGAGATAGATAAAATGGCTGAAAATTTCCTAAATTTGGGAAGAAAAAAAGAACAATCCCAGAGATTCAAGGATTCAAGAATCTAAGCAAACCCTACACAAGCTACGTCATTTTCAAACTTCTGAAAGCTAAAGATAGGGAAAAAATCTTGAAAGCCACCAAAGAGAGACATGATACTTTACCTATAGGGAACACCAAAGCAGTAACAGCAGATCTCTCATTAGATACCATGGAGGCCACAGCATTTTTCAAGTGCTACAAGAAAAGAACTGTGAACCCAGAATTATACCCAATGAAAATATCCTTCAATAATGAAGAAGAAATCAAGACATTTACAGAAGAAATCAGTAATAGAGGGTAACTTCCTCAATTTTATAGAAAGAAATCTACAGTAAACCTTCAGCTAGCATCATACTTAATGGTGAGAGACTGAATAAAAGCCATTTTAACTGGGATGAGATGGTGTCTTATTGTGGTTGTGATTTGCATTTCTCTAATGATTAGTGATGTTGAGCATTTTTTATAGACCTGTTGGCCACCTGTATGTCTTTTGAGAAATGTCTATTCAGATCTTTTGCCCATTTTTAATTGGATTATTTAAGGGTTTTGTTTTTTTTTTTTTTTTGCTATTGTTTGAGTTCCTTATATATTCTGGTTATTAATCCCACGTCAGTTGAATAGTTTGCAAATAATTTCTCCCATTCTGTAGGTTGTCTCTTGATTGTTTCCTTTTAGCATGATGTGATCCTATTTGTCCATTTTCGATTTGGTCACCTGTGTTTTTGAGGTCTTACTCAAGAAATCTTTGACCAGACAAATGTCCTAGAGCATTTCTCCAATATTTTCTTTTAGTAGTTTCATAGTTTCAGGTCTTAGATTTAAGTCTTTAATTCATTGTGATTGGATTTTTGTATATGGTGAGAGATAGGTCCAAAAGAAGGGAAATCAGTATATCAAAGAGATATCTGCACTCCCATGTTTATTGCAGCACTATTCACAATAACCAAGATATGGAATCAACCTAAGTGTCCATCCACAGATTAATAGATAAAGAAAATGTGGTACATATACACAATGAAATATTATTTAGCCATGAAGTATGAAATCCTGTCATTTGCAACACATGGATGGAACTGAAGTTAAGTGAAATAAACCATGCACAGAAAGACAAATATCACATGTTCTCACTCATATGTGGGAGCTAAAAGAATTGATCTCATGGAGGTAGAGAGTAGAATGATTATTATCAGAGGCTGGGAAGGGTAGTGGAGAGGGGGTGATAACAAGGGATTGGTTAATGGGTACAGAAAGACAATTAGATGGTAGGAATAAGATCTAGTGTTCATTGCAATAGGGCAACTATAGTTAATAATTTGTTATATATTTCAAAACAACTAAAAGAATGGATTTGGAATGTTCCCAACACAAAGAAATGATAAATGTTTGAGGGGATGGGTATCCCAATTACCTGATTTGATCATTACACATTGTATACATGTATCAAAATATCACATGTACCCCATAAATATGTATAATTATATAACCATAAAAATTAAAAATATTAAAAATGGTAAATCTAAGCCTACTTCTTTAAATAAAATAGTATTAGAAATTCTAGCCAGCTTAGTAAGATAGAAAATAAAATAAAAGCCATACAGATGAGAAAGGAAAAAATAAAACTATTTCCAGATGTCATGATAGTGTATGTAAAAATTCCCAAGAATCTACCAAAAAAAAAAAAACTTCTAGAACTAGTAAATGAGTTGAGCAAGGTCACAGGCCATAAGAGCAACATATCAACATCAATTTAATTTCTATATACCAGCAATGGACATTTGGAAACCAAAATTAAAAACAGAATACCATTTATAATAACTCAAAAAATGAAACATGTATAAATTTAACAAAACATGTACAGAACTTCTATACTTTTAAATTATAAAACTTCAATGAAGAAATTAAAGAACACCAAAATAAATGGAGAGAGACCATATTCATGGATTGGAAGAGTCAATATAGAAAATATATTAATTATCCTGAAATTGATACACAGTTTGAGTGCAATTCCTGTCAAAATCCCAGCAAGATGTTTTGTGAATACAGGGCAAGATTATCCAAAAATATATGGAAGGACAAAAGAACTAGAACAATAAATAAAATAATTTTGAAAAAAGTATAAAGGGGAGAAATCATTCTGCCTAATTTTAAGACTGTCAAATACAGTAATCAAGACTGTGGTATTGGTAGATGAATAGACACAGAACAGTGGGATAGAATAGAGAACTCAGAAGTAGCTTCCAAATATGGCCAACTGATTTTTTGACAAAGTTGCAAAAACAATTCAATGTATGAAAGATCTCCATTTAATCCTGAACTGATTGGATATCCATAGCTCTGACCCCCTCCCTGCCCAAAATGAACCTCAACCTCAACCTCACACCTCATTCAAAACTTAAAACCAAATGGATGACAGACTTCAATGTAAAAATTAAAACCATAAAACTTTTAGACAATTACATAGGAGAAAATCTTGTCCTAGGGCTTGTTGAAAAGTCCTTAGAAATGACATAAAACCCATAATCCTTAAAAGGAAAAAAGTCCCAATAAATGGGACTTCCTCAAAATTCAGAATTTGTTTTGCAAAAGACTCTGTTAAGAAGATAAAAAGACAAGCTACAAACTGGGAGAAAATATTTGCAAACCATATATCTGACAAAGGACTTGTACATAAAAAGTATATAAACTCTCAAGGTTCAACAGTAAAACAAGGAAAACAATTAAAAATGAGCAAAAGGCATGAAAAGACTACATCAAAAAGAATGTGTGCTAGCACTCTGGGAGGCCGAGGCAGGCGGATTGTTTGAGCTCAGGAGTTCGAAATCAGCCTGAGCAAGAGCGAGACCCCATCTCTACTAAAATAAAAATAGAAATTATCTGGACAACTAAAAATATATAGAAAAAAAAAATTAGCCGGGCATGATGGCGCATGCCTGTAGTCCCAGCTACTCGGGAGACTGAGGTAGGATCGCTTGAGCCCAGGAGTTTGAGGTTGCTGTGAACTAGACTGACGCCACGGGCACTCACTCTAGCTAGGGCAACAAAGTGAGACTCTGTCTCAAAAAAAAAAAAAAAATGTGTGAATGGCCAATAAGCACATAAAAAGGTGTTTGGCATTGTTAACCATTAGGGAAATGCAAATTAAAATCACAGTGAGATATTACTACACACTGATTTCTAAAAATTACTGATAGCAACAGATGCAAGGATTTGGAAAAACTATATCACTCACACATTGCCAGTGGGAATATAAAGTAGTATAACCATTCTAGGAATGTTTAATAGTTTCTTGTAAAACTAACATGGACTTACTGTACAAGCCAGCAGTTGCACTCTTGGGCACTTATCCCAGAGAAGTGGGAACTGAGGTTCACTTAAAAACTTGTACACAAATGTTTATAGCAGCTTTCTTCGTGATGGCCCAAAACTGGAAGCAACCCAGATATCTTTCAGTGGGTGAATGGTTAAGCCAACTGGTGTAGCACATCTGTACCATGGAATAGTACTTAGCAATAAAAAGGAACAAACTGTTGGTACACACAGCTTAGATTACTCTCACAGGCATTATGCAGAGTGTGAAAAAAACCAATCTCAAAATGTGACATATTGTTTGATTCCATTTTTATAATCTTCTCGAATTGTATTATAGGGAGGGAGAACACATTAGTGGTTGCCAGGGATTAGGGATGGTGGGAACAGGGGTCATTTGGTGTGACTATAATAAAGGGGTAGTACAAGGGAAATCTTTGTGGTAATGGAATACTTGTGTCTTGATTGCTATGGTGATTGTAGAGACCTCTTCATGGGATAAAGTGACATAGAACTTTATATACCTGTTATAGTTCTGGTTTTGATTTTGTACTGTACTTACATAGATGTAACTACTGGGAGAAGTGGATGAAGGGTACATAGGACCTCTTTGTACTATCTTTGCAATTTCTTGTGTATTTATAATTATTTCAAAATAAAAAGTTTTTAAAATTTTTAAAAAGCAGTAGAATTAATAAAATATTGCTGAAAGTAGCTGGGCACCAGCTATATTGCAAAAAGTGTGCTGTAAGTATTAGCTGCCACCACTGAACAGTAGACACTAGATGCTGGCCCCACTGCTAATGCTGCCCCTAGAAACTGGTTTTTCTTGTGGCTGCTGCTCCCACCACCACAACTATGGCAGTGAATTCCATCATTGCATCTTTGAATCACTCCTTTCAAAGTATTAGATCTGAGTTGTGTAATTCTTTGTACAGTGAAAGCTGAGCAGGCATGGAGTGTTCAAACCCTGTGGATTCTTCCCCCCACCACCCCCCAAAAAAAGGTCTTTTGCAAAGAAAGGTCTCCTCTTGGCCAGCTCTTGGGAGATAACCTGTAAGCCCTTGGAATATCCAGCCTGATTAGAGTCTTTGTTTATCTGTGGCCATGGGCCACACTGGATAGTTTATGCTAACAACAATGTGATTTATCGTGGGAGCCTTGGGCTACGTGATATTAGTTTGACTTTTGGATGGGCTGGAGACTGAATAACTAAGGTCAGCCACGCAGGTGCTCCATGCCTATCTGACCCCCAATCAAAACCCTTGGCTTGGGTGAACTTCCCTGGTTGACAATACTTTATACATGCTTTCACACATCATTGTTGGGAGAATTGAGCACTGGCCATACAAGTCCACTGGGAGAGGACAACTGAAAGTTTGCACCTGGTCTCTCTTGGACTCTGCCATATGTACCTTTTACTTTTGCTGATTTTAATCTGTATTCTTTCACTGTAATAAACCATAGCCATAATAACTTTTCTGAGTTCTATGAGTCCTTCTAGCAAATCATTGAATCTGAAGGGTTGTCTTTGGGAGCTTGCCACACTGGTAAATCCTAGATTATATTCTCTTAGCTGGCAAGGGGATGTGAAGAAGTGAGTATGGCCTTTGCGGCTTTTGCAGTTGGAACTCTTAAGTAATATACAGTTTATCCACTGTATTACCTTACTAAAATGTGAAAAACATTTTTTTTTTTTTAGACAGTGTCTCACTGTGTTGCCCAGGCTAGAGTGCCCTGCCGTCATCCTAGCTCACAGCAACCTCAAACTCCTGGGCTCAAGCGATCCTCCTGCCTCAGCCTCCCAAGTAGCTTGGACTACAGGCATGTGCCACCATGCCCGGCTAATTTTTTGTATATATTTTTACTTGTCTGATTAATTTCTTTCTATTTTTAGTAGAGACGGGGTCTCGCTCTTGCTCAGGCTGGTTTCGAACTCCTGAGCTCAAACAATCCGCCTGCCTCGGCCTCCCA
>CAUYSK010127563.1:0-22736 GCA_963575035.1 Avahi laniger
GAGGCCACTGCTCACTGGCGACAGCTGTCTCTGGGCTGGTGTCAGCAGGTCTCTCCAACCACTCAGGAGCCCCAGTTCGAGATGCAAGGGAGGGGAAGTTATCTGCTCCACCTACCCTTGTCACTGGTCTCCAAGCCTCTCTGGACCTTTCTCCTTCTAGTTCTGCTCTTCAACATCTTCCCGTGGAGTCTCCTGCAGTTTCGGGCACCCTTCCTTCCGACCATCACTCGATCTATGTTTCTGTGCTAGTTTATTTTTTTCTCTTTCTTCTAAAGTTTGTCTTTTTTGCAGAGACGCTCTGACTGGCGGCTTTTCTCGTCCACCACCTTGGCTCCTTCCCCCTCCAAATGTAAGCTTTTCAACGTTCAACTTTTCTCGGGGAAGTAAAACGGTTTGCAAACTACCACTCTGTTCTGGTTTATCAGAGAAGTTGGGGGGAATGCAAAAAAGAAAAAAATAAAAAGAAATCGGGAGGTAAAGGTTAAAAGATCCTGCTGTTTAGAGGAATGTCAGAGGAGATGACAAAAGCACTCTGCAGGGTCCACTGGAGTTCGCATCACTGAGGATGAATCGAGTGTTTCTAGAGAAGAAATAACAAGAAACAGTAGAGGCAGTGAAGGGGAATGAAAACCAAAGTCAAGAATATGAGTAGAAAAAAAAAAGAATATGAGTAGAAGACTGCAAAACAAAAAAAAGTGAAACCTCCCCCCCCCCAGCACTGGAGCTGCCCAGTAATAGGTAGGAAGCCTTTCCAGGAAGTAGTAAACACAGATCTTCTGGAGAATGGAGAAAGATTTCAAGATTTAGTGGATGATGGGAAACATTAAAAAGCACCTACTTTGCGGCAGGTATCACCGTGAGAGCTTTGTGTGTATTTACTCATATTCTCTTTACAACAACTCTGTGAGGATGGTTTCGGACATTTTATAGATGAGAAAACTGAGGCCTGGAGAGGTTCCATACATGCAGCTCATACGTGGGAGAGCCAGGATTTGAACCCAGGCAATTTGATTCCAGGCTGCGTCCCTCATCTAGTTCTGCTACCGCTTTCTGCCTCGTACTTCTTTGCAGTCTTGCTTTTGCTCTCACCACTTCACTGAAATTGTGCTCTCAGAAGTCAATATGACTTCCAAATCACCAGATCTTACACATTCGGAGACTTCATACCCGTCAGCCTTTCTGTCATATTTGATGCTGTTAATTATTCTCTCCTTGAAAGTGTCCCCGTAGTTTCAGGGATGCTACCCTCTTGGCTCTTCCACATCTCTCCTTTTTCTCCTTCTCTGCCTCTTGCAGATCTTTGTTTCTCCTTCCCCCTTAAATCTTTGTTAAAGTTGTTCTTGGCCCTCTTCTCTCTCCACATTAAATTCACTGGAGTTTTCCTGGCTTCAACACATAACTCCCAAAACCTTCCCCCATCCAGACTCGAAACCTTTGTGGCATCTCATCTCTGATTATGTCTCCATACCACTCCTCATGTTCACCTTCACTGTTTTCATTACTATTGCCCCAATTCAATTCTTCATTATTTTCATTCATTCAACAAACACATAAAATTCTATGTTAGGCCCCGGGGCTACAATAGTGAGCAAAACAGATATAATTTCTGCCCTTATAGATCTTACTGTCTCAGAGGTAGTCAGACATTAAACAACCACACAAATAATTATATGTTTACAAACTGGTAAGTGCTGTTAATGAAAAGTGTGAGGCTTTGTAAAAGGGTGGAATAGGAATTATAATGGCCTCCAAATTAGTCTTCCTTCCTCTACACTCTCCCTTCTCCAATCCAATATACCCCTGTTGCCCAGATGAATGTTCTTGGGTCCATTTCTGACCCTGCCACTCCCCAGCTCAAATTCCTTCAATGGCTTACACAGTAAACTCCAAACCCCCCAGCCAGAGATTTGAGATCCTCCATACGTAATCTGGTACCAAGCTTTTTTTCTTTTTTCTTTTTTTTTTTTTGACACAGGGTCTTGTTCTGTCTCCCGGGCTGTAGTGCCGTGGCGTCATCATAGCTCACTGCACCTTTGAACTACTGGGCTCAAGTGAACCTCCCGCCTTAGCCTCCCAAGTAGCTGGGGTTATAGGCATGCGCCACCACGCCCTGCGAATTCCAACATGCCTTTTTAACCTTTTCCCCACTTTTCTCCTTTAAGCTCTCTATGCTGCAAATACATTGTCCCTCACACAGAAAGCCACGTGCCTTTGCCATGCTGTTCCTTTTGCCTGGAATACCCTTACCTTCATTCTTTATGTCCAAATCCTATACATCTTTTTTTTTTTTTTTTTTTTGAGACAGAGTCTCACTCTTTTGCCCGGGCTAGAGTGAGTGCCGTGGCGTCAGCCTAGCTCACAGCAACCTCAGACTCCTGGGCTCAAGCGATCCTCCTGCCTCAGCCTCCCGAGTAGCTGGGACAACAGGCATGTGCCACCATGCCCGGCTAATTTTTTCTATATATTTTTAGTTGTCCAATTAATTTCTTTCTAATTTTAGTAGAGACGGGGTCTGGCTCTTGCTCTGGCTGGTCTCGAACTCCTGAGCTCAAACAATCGGCCCGCCTCGGCCTCCCAGAGAGCTGGGATTACAGGCATGAGCCACCGCGCCCGGCCTCAAATCCTATACATCTTTAAAGCCCAGTTCAACCTTCTCCACAGAGCACTTCCTGATCCCCTCCTTTGGAATCTCAGTAGTTTTCCCCAACTTCCATAGCACCTATCTTCTGTCTTCAATATTGCAATCACTCTAATACAATAAGTGTAAGCCGAACCTCTTCCCCTATCAGATTATAAGCACATCCAGGGTGTAAATCACAATCATTCATTGGCTGGATAGACAGATGAATGAATAATAGTTGATGACTCCTTGATTGATGATGTGGAGGGGCTCTATCTATGCAAACATAACATGACTATCGTCTCCGGTCATGTGTTTTCATTGCCATTTAACAGAGCGCCGTGGGAAAGCCCTCAAGTGAAACAAATGCTGCCCGTCCCCACCTTCCTCCACCTATTATTCTAACAGGTGTCTCTCCTGGGGGGAGGAGGGGCTTGGGGAGCATCTGTCCAACTTCCTCACGGTTTAGAGTAAGACAGTGAGGCCCAGAAAGGGGAGGTTCATTCAAAAATATTTATTGAGCATCTGTCACGTGCAAGGCATGTATTAGCTGCTGTGAGGGATAGAAAGAAACACCAGATGGAATCCCAGCCTTCTAGAAGCTTTTTGTCTAGTTGGAGAAGCATATTATGGACAAATAACTACCATGCAAGGAAGAACAGAGTAAGTTCAGTATAAACTGCTACAGTGGTGCAAAAGGAGGCAAGGGGGAAGCTCCTCTGCAGTGATCAGCGACATTATCATGGAAGGTGACATTTGAGCTGAAGCTTGAAGGGTTTCATTAAGGAAGAGATGGGGACTAGAAACATTCCCGACAAAGGGTGGAAAAGCAGATTAGGGCCAGTGGAGGGTATTAAATAAATAGTTCCTTCTCCTATATTCCATGGCCCCTTCCTCACCAGGCTGGTCCTACTGAACTTACAGGTTTCGACCTGAATGTTACCTCCTCTATCAGTGCATCCTGTTTATTCCTTCATTGCACTTACCCTAATGTGTACTTATGGATTTACTCATTTCCTTCTTTTCTGTCTCCCCAGGAGATTATAGGCCCTTTGAGAACAGGACTTTATTTGTTTGTTTTATTTGCCATTGTCTTTCCAGCACCAAGCAATTGCCTATCAATAAGTGCTCAACAAGCAGTAGCTCTTGACGCTAAAAGAGTAGGGGCCGCGATGACAACAAAGACTACATTAAAAGATACTGTACAGAATCAACAAGTTTTGGTAGGAGATTGGATGTGATGACCAAAGGAGGGAAGTCAGGGATTGAGCCTGAGTGACTAGGGCAATGGTGGCACTTCAGGGTGGGGGAAGAGAGAGCCAAGGGGTCAGAGCTGCAGGCTGGGGGAGCCCATGGAAGGGGCGGGGTGGAGTTGGAAAGAAATGAAGTCAACAGGGAAGCAGGGACATGGCATTTTCCTATCTAGGGTCTTTGATTTCATGCTTGGCAGGTAATGGCTGGCCTCTGAGAGATTTTGGGCACTCAATCAACTTGTGTTGCATGAATCAATGATGGCCAGTAAGGGGGAGAGAGCAGGTACAAGGTTTAGCTCTTGGTGAGAAGACAGCAAAGTGAAAACAAGGGGAAGGAGCAAAGGAGAGGAAGTGGATGAAGATGAGAAAGAGGAGAGTCATAAAAATGGAGCAAGATCCCAGAGGAAGCTCTCCATAAAGCAAACCAAAAGGCTTCATATTCACCACAGGTTTGGACCCAGTCAAATCACTTCCCTCCAAGGTTGAGCCACAGACTAGTGCAGCTCTTCTATTTACCAAGTACCTACTATGTGCCAGGTCCTGCACTAACTGCTGGGGACATGAAGCTGAACAGCACAGTGTCTGCTCTCAAAGAGGAGGCTAGGCAAGGAAGACAGATGCAAAGAGATAGGGCAAGATGTTCCAAGCAGAGCAAAGGGACAGGCAGCTCAGTGTGCTTAAGAACACAGCTGCTGCAGCCAGACAACCTATTTGCCTCAGAGCTCTGCCATTTATTGGCCATATGGTTGCCTTGTGCCTCAGTTTCCTCATCTTGGAAACAGGGATAATACCAGCACCTACCTTCCAGGGCTGTTTTTCACAACAGGTGGAATTAGTATGCATATGGCACTTAGTACAATGCCAGGCACATGGTAGACAGGAAATCAGTGTGAGCTGCTACAGTGATGACAGAGGTCCTTACAGACATAATAGAGCACAAAGGGAGGAATGGTCAATTCTACCTACAGGGTGGGAGGGAAGAAGTGGTGGTGGTTCAGGAAAAGCTGCACAGAGAAAAGGGAATTTGAATCGAATCTTGAAATACTAAGAGAAGTCTTCTAGGTAAGCAACATGGGGCCACAGTGAGGGCATTTATGGGCACAAAAAGAAGCATGAGCCAAGAGCCAGGACTGGGTGCATTCAGGGAACTCAAACACCAGGAGCAGAGGGGACACAGCAGAAGAGGCGGCCGGAGAGAAAGGCCTGGGCCTGATGATGAAGGGCCCTGCTGAGGAGGTGTGACTTCTCCCTTGGGTGGTAGGGCCCCGTGGGATGCGCGATACAAGTGGGACAGCTGATTCTGTGAGCCTGCGGCTGGGCGGGAAGGCCGGACTCTCACACATGTTCTTCACTGAGGGAATGCAGGTCCGAAGCCCACTCTGAAATCACCCTGCTTTCCAGTTCTTCCAAGTGTTAGATACTTGTGGTTAGACTGCCAGTGGTAGGGGAGGGATGGCCATGCAGGTAGTTCATCCAGTCTAATGTGGAAAAAGCCACCAGTGGGTATCACACTGTGCACAACGGGAACAGCTCTGCAGATAAAATCTAGTTTGGGCTTCATTGTTGAAGAAGCTCTTCTAGTTTCTGGCAAATCACAAGGTGTCAATACCCCGTTCACTGGGGAGGAACCAAGATGTGCAGGAGCCAGTTCTATTTCTTGGAAGTGATGGGGGAAGAAAGAGGCTGTTGAGCAAATTAGAAGTTGTGCTTCACAAAAGTATTTGTAATGATAATAAAACGTCCTAGAGGTGCCAAGGGAATGACTGGATGGATGAAAGGATTAGTGGAATCAAGGCCATGAAATCCTAGATGGGAACAGGGATGAAAGAGAAAATCTGGGGGAATACCGAGACCGAATGCACACTGCCAAGGCTCAAGTTGAGGTTGTCAGGCATCTAGGCTGGCTTTTGACTTTCCTTGAGAAAGCTAACAGCTCTCTGAAAACCCTCTCATCTCATTGCTACCAGATTTTCTGATGCCTTGGGCTTCCAGTGGCTGGCACCAAGCAGGGGCTGTCCCTGTGGAAGGGGCTCCGTTGGCCTTTACTACTGATCTTCCTGCTCGAGCCAGTGCCCCTTCTCGGTCCCATCCTTTTTCCTGGCCCGGTCGGGATACTTTCCCTCTATGCCCTTCCCAGGCCTGCAGTTCCACTGCCACTTTCTTCTGCAACTGTATTAGTTTCATCCTTGAGCCCTTCAACTTCCACACTTGCTTCGGGTGAGGGTTTTGCTTTCATTACCTAATTTCTAGAAGCACTTTCAACTTAAGATAAATTTAGTCACTTGTGCTTGAACAAATACTTTATTTACTCATGGGTAGTGACTTATGAATATTTTAAGGTCTGATAATACAGTTCTTCCTCTGTTAGAAATGAAGAAATTGAGACATAACCAGCTGCAGTGTCAGCAGCAAAACTGGAATGAGAGCCCAAGTCTGCTCCTTGTTCAGACAGGGCTCTCTCCTTCAGGTCACAGCACAGCGCAGCATTAAGGGTGTGTCTCCCTTTGGTGTTTCCAAGTTGCTCAGTATCTTCTTGTGCTGGGGCTTAATTTTCTTCAGCTGCACCTCCTCTAGGAGAGACATCAGCCATGAAGACAGAGTCTCAACACAGTGTGACTACAGGCCAAGTCTTCGTTCCCTTTGCTCTCAGGAGGCGGATTTCCTTAAACACCCATGGAACTCTGCGGGGACTCCCTTTTGTTGGGTTGCCTTCTAGCAAATGGGCAAACATGGGAAAGCAAGCAGCCTGCATACCATAAAGCACCACAGACAAGGGTATTCATCCCTACTGTGGCTCAGCCCGTACACATTTAGGGTGGCTCATAGATCCAGATGTTGCTCTTGATCTCATGAACTATGGCTTCAGGCTTTTTCACCCGAGTTGCAGAGACAATGGCTATGTGAGGAATACCTGCGCTAAGCACTCCTATCTCCGCAGAGGGCTTCAGGGATCACTGCTGCCCTGCTCTGCAAACTGGGTCCATTCCACTCGCATTTTTGGAAACACGGGGAGCTAGCAGACCACTTTCTCTTACCATTTTTCTCACCCAGTTCTCTGCTGCTAAGTCGGCCCCTGCTTTCTCTAACAAAACTCTTTGTTGCAGTAGGCATCTCCCACCTTGTGTACCTTTTGAGAAAATGTCAGCATTTTGCCACCAAGGATATGAACCCCCCTCTGGCTGGTGCTATTTGAGGCAGCATCTGGGGCTGGGGTAGAAGACCCAGCATGGCGCTTTCACAAAGGACCTGTCACCACTCCAGGCGGCGGTTTCCATCTTGAGGGCCAACCAGTTCAGTCAGCTGATCATCACTCAGGGGAGAGCATTTCGGCCCCCAAACAAAGGTTTGAGACATTCTTCCCACTGCTAGGCCCCCACCCTCCATGGTCTCAACTACTTCAAGAAGGTCTCTGAGCCACACAGTTCATTGCAACTATCGTTTATTAAAAAATATATGTCTCCTTGGAAGGAACACTGGTAAACCAACGAGTGCCATGCTTACTCTGAATCTTTGCTTTTCTTCTCTGGGACGGGGGAGGGTTGAGCATGGTTCAGACATCACCACGTAGTTAACATCAGAGAATCAGTACTCCCTGCTCACCCCCTCCTCACCAGAGTCACAATTGGCCATCACTTTATCCCTCTTTGCCTTCAACCCAGTGTACTGCCCAGGGAAAGCTGCCGCCCTTTCTTTATCATCATTCTGGGCCCCAGATTTTACAGTTAGCCTCATTATGCTGGTAGGATAACTGTTAAGAGATTTCCCGAATTTGGCTGGTAGTGCTTAAAGCATCTTCAACATTGCATCGTTTGCACTGGCCCTAACCCAGTGGGCTAGGAAACAAGTGCCTCAACCCTAGCGTCACGCGTTTCGATGTTCTCCCCTGCGTCATCCCTCCAGCATGGAGGTGAGGGAGGCACATTGGCTTCAAAGGAGCACAGTGGGATGGGAGAGGGCCTGAACCACACCTGCTGCCTGCACTTGTGGCGGGCAAAAACTCCCTTGACCACAATCACTGCCATCAGACTCCGGGAAAAAGCAACAAGGTTTCACAGCTCACCAGTAAGTGAATCTCAGCTTTACAGCTCAAATGTACAGCATTAAAGTCTACTTTCTTCTTGAAGAAACAGTAAGCTACCAGCTGTTGGGGAGGGAGCTGGGGCAGGGCATATGAAGCAGCTGCAAAAAAAAACCCAAATCAAACTCATGACGTGGCTGGCCAAGCCAAGTGCTGTTCTGCTGTCCCAGCACAGAACAGGAAGGCAAGTGACTCCCTGTCCCTGTTGGTGGGCCCTGGGAAGGAACCTCAGCAGAGCCCAACATGTCCTTGGCAGGTGAGTGAAGGGACAGCGTGGCAGCGCAGAGCCCCGGCTCCTCCTTTCAGCCCTCACCAGCCCCTGCTCTCCCTTCTGCTGACGGGATGGCCAGGCCTGGATCACCTACTATGTCATAAGGCCTGGCTCGTTCAGGACCACAGAAGCCTTTAGAAGATTGGCAAATTGGATTCTACGCATTCACTTAAATAGGAAAAGTAAAATTTGCAATAATGAAAAGGCTGACACAGTAGCACAACATGGTTTTGGTTTAACAGCAGCTTAAAAATGAACAAAAAGGAAACCTCTCATGCAGACACATCAGGTGGAATAAAACAATAGGCAATTTCACGTGGAGCATCATTAGCCATTCTTTCTCTTTCTGCACGCAGGACTGACTGCACCTCAGGGCAGCAGGTGCTTTCAGGTGGTCTCCAACCCTCTCGCCCCCAGGCAAAAGCCCTTTCTCTCAGGCCTCAGGCTGACCCCTCCTAGAGAAAACCTTAGCTCTCAAGAGAATGACCAAATGCGAGTGCCCTTAGTGCAGCACTTACTACCATTTTCAATCCCTTCCCAACCAGCTGGGATAGAAGATGCCATCTGATTGGAATATGAAAAGTAAAGCATTTCTCTAATAACATAGTACCATTGATGAAGTCTCCATAGATTTTCTAAGTCCAAATGTGTGTGAATATATATATATATTATATGAGAGTGTATAATATATATATATAATAATTTCTATATATTTTATATAAATTACATATATATATCTATATATAAATAAGATACTTTCTGTTGCCATTACGTTGCACCGTTCAGAGCTGCAAGACAGCAGTACGGATAGGTAGAAATGCCCAGGAGCATCTCATCATGTGGTGCATTTAGCTCACTTCACAAGCTGTGCAGCTGTCCAGAGTCTGTCTTTCCATCAGTCCTCCTCTCTTCTCTTCGCTTCTGCTTGGTTTTATGAAAACAATGGCTCTGATGGATTTGCACCTGTGCTAGTGCTTGGGAAAGGTCCATGCAGGAATGGGCACAGTCACATGATGAGTGAGATGGCATCATCCCAAAAAATAAACTAAAACAAAACAAAAATTAAAAAAAAAAAGAACAGGACTAGAAAACTCAATTTTTTTTGACATATCTAAAAAAGGCGACAAGAACAGTAGCATTTGTTCTCTCCATGGGGACAGGAATGAAGAGGGAGGAGGGAAGAGGGACTTGATTTCTTCTGTTCACAAGAGAATGGTTGGAGGGGATTCTTCAGAGTTTTTCAGGGGATGGGACCCAAATGTAGTGCCCAGACTGGTCCTCAATGATTTGTTTGATTTTGTTATAAATCTCTTCCAGTGAGTCACCCTGTACAATGGCTAAAGTGAAGAGGAAAACAAAATTATTACTGTGGTCCACAGCATACCCCCCAAACCCGGCAATCCTGCCTCTCCCAACAATCCTACAACGCCCCCCACCTCCACCCAGCACGAAGGACACGCTCATGGGGGTGCGACTTTGGGCTTGGCTTTGCTGGCCGGCTGTCTGTGTTGTCAGGGCAGTGAGGAGAACTGGCTGGGTGCCCCAAGCCCAGGGCTTGAAGTCAACTTGCTGAGACAGTGAGACTAAGTAGCAATGACCAGAAAAATGTGTTTATTCAAAAGATGTTTATTGAGCACCCATTATATGCCACACCTTGCAGCTCATGTTACTCTTGGGCACCATAAGGCTGGCAGCTTGTAATTCTAAAGTAGCCTTACTAAAAGATTTGGAAAATCCTGGTTATCCACAGAAAGAACTGAAAGCCACAATTTCTGGCAAGAGGCAGTGCTCCTGGGGCCATCACATCTGCTGTATGTCAGAGGTCAGTCCAGCAAACAAGGACATGCATGCTGACAGTAAAGGGAGCTCCAAAGACCCAAGGTGTTCAAATACATTTATGAATTATTTACCCAGTTAACCTAGTAGCACCACCAGCTAGAACCGACTCAGCACTGCCCTGCGCATACATATATGTCACTGTACTTTAAAAGGTGAGGAGCTTATTACATAGAAACCTTCCCAACCTTTTAGGAATGGGCCTTCTAAAGTAGGTGACCATATAAACAAATACACACACACGCACGCACACACACACACACACACACAAATACACACCCTGGCACACAACTTGACCACCACACCGAGGAATCATCATCATCAACAAATGTTTATTCAGTACCTAAAACATGCAAAGCAAAGTACGGGGGTGGACTGGGAGGGAGGGAAACAAAGTAATATAGGGAGCCTACAATCTAGTAGGGACAAGAAGACAAAATGATCGAACCAACAATCCAATGCAGCCTTTGGTGAGTGGTTTATAGTATAAACTGGCTAAACTGCTGTGACAAGACAGAGGGAACTTGAGTGCTTTGGAAAAGTTTGTGCTCAAATGCAACCAGAAACTGTGCAAGGTTTCTAAATCCTGTCTAAACCTCTTTGAAACACTTTTTGAAACAGGTATCTGGCTGGTCCCACGGCACCCTCGGCTAGGCAGCACAGATTCTTACCTGTAAAGTATTCTCCAAACTCCTGCTCCAGTTTCATGGCTTTGTCGTAGAGCTTATTCGCTTGTTCATATGTCTGTCGTCGGTTCATTTCCCTGCCAAAAACACAGAAGAAAAATAGTTCCAAACTAGATCCTATGCTTTGATTAACATAAAGGATCATTCCAGGATCCCTAAAAACGTGCTAAGCTGCCCTCAGAGTTAGCCCAGGGCTAACTCCTTCCTCAAATCTTCCAGGTTCAAAAGCCCAACCGGGAATACATGTGATACACGCGTAGGCACTCAAAACAGAAGGAGCAGCCAGCGAGGTGGCTCACGCCTGTAATTCTAGCACTCTGGGAGGCCAAGGTGGGAGGATCACTTGGGGTCAGGAGTTCGAGACCAGCCTGAGCAAGAGTGAGATTCTGTCTCTACTAAAAATAGAAAAATTAACTGGGCATGGTGGCGCATGCCTGTAGTCCCAGCTACTTGGGAGGCTGAGGCAGAAGGATTGCCTGAGCCCAGGAGTTTGAGGATGCTGTGAGCTACAATGACGCCACTCACTGCACTCTAGCCAGGGCAACACAGTGAGATTCTGTCCCCCCCCCCAAAAAAAAAAAGCACCCAGTGACCAGCTGGCACACAGTTTCCTTCGAGCTTCCATTGGATTCTACCCCTGCCCAACAAATCACTTTATTCTCCATTTCCTTTCCAGGGCCCCATCCTGGCTGGATGCGTCTGAGTCTCAGCAAACACTTACATAAGGGCTTCAATGGACTTGGGCTTGATGAAAATGGCAATAGGGTAAAGTTGTGCTTGCTGCAGTCTCTTGATAGCATTGCCGGAAACATCTAAGATGCAGTGCTTGCCCTGAAAAAGTAGAATTGTATCAGTCCAGCCACTCCCTGTCTACCTAACCCCAAGCAGAAATTCAGTGGCATTTCAAACATCCACCTGGGGGAAACCCAGGGCTACCCAGAATGGCCTAGAGCTAGGCCCCATTTTTTGCTCCTAGTACCCAGAAAAGGTCACATCTGCCCAGGAGTCCCCATTCCCTGGTGGTTGAAGCTCAGGGGTAAGTTGCATAGAGATACACAGCTTTATCAAGATGCTAAGAATATGCAGAGCTGCCATGGCTTTGGTCAGCAGTACCACTTGGTAGCCCCTGTGTTGGAAGGATGAGGATCCAAGTGGAACATTTGTCTTCCCTTTAAGGTCCTCTCCTCTATGCTTACCCTCTCTGCAACTGCCCGCACTGACTGGATGCTGGTCCCATAGAGATTATCATTGAATTGGCCTGCCTCAATGAACTTGTTATCCTGAATATCCTTCTCCATTTGTTCTCGGGACACCACAAAGTGGTAGTCTTGCCCATCTACCTCATTATCGCGCCGAGGCCGGGTAGTATCTGAAAGAAGAAAAGGAAACACTTTGTGGCCAAAGGGCAATGACCTGCCCTGAGCCAAAAAAAGATGACTTGGTCCTCTCTCACCTGGGTGGGTCACAAGGTAATCTAAGTTTTTTCAGATGAGTGGGGGAAAAAAGCAATTGGGAAGGAGTTTGTCTTGTCTACTTTTCTTCCAATCTCCAGGTCTCACATACAGGAGACACAGAAGGCTATTTTGCTTTAGGTTAAACTGGACCAGAAAGGTGGGGTTTCCTGAGCCAAGGCCTGGCAGAGGGTGCCAAACTTGGTACAGGAGTCAGTGAACCTTGAGTCATATCGATACCACTTTGGCTGGGCCTTTCCGTTTGTCCAATCGCTCCTGACAGTTGCCAAACTTCCCCCTAAGGGAGTAAGCAGCCAAGTCTGATGTCTTAGTCCTCTCAATCCCACCAGCTTTTGGGGAATTTACTTCCACCTACTCTCTTCCAGGGTGTCAGAAATACCCTGTCCTCAAACAGCCCTGGCATGCGATTCCAGGCCTTTTCCATAGAACATCAGAGCAACAATTCCCAGGGTACCAAGCTTTACTCTCTTGGGTCTTCCTAGGCTCTTACGTGGCACACAGGATCCAAATTTATGCGGGAACTCAGAGATCAGGTCATCGTTGACTCGGTCCTTCATTGGGCCCAGGATGATCACAGGCCTTGCATAGTGAACTAGAGAGGGAGAGCATCAAGACAGTGAACAGAGGCCCCTATCTGCGAGTCTGGCTAGAACACAGAGGTTCTGGAGCCGAGACTCAGACGGGGTGAAGCATCCGAGGCCACTGTCTGGTTTTTAACTACAAAGACATCAAAGAGCCTCTAATTTGAGAATACCTAAGTCCAAGGCAAGTCTGAAACCAGAAGCATCTCCCAACACATTCAGGAGAAATCTCTGCACTGATATCAGTAGCTGAGAAAGGTTTTTGCAAAGCAGCCACTGAAGGGAGGGACTGGGACCTCTCTTTCAGCAGTGGCTATACCCCCTTTGGAAGACATCCTGGTAGCAGGCAAAGGCACTGAGAGAGGTACACACTGGATGGCCTCCCCCTTCCCTATGACACTAGGGCGGAGTAAAGAGGAGGAGGAAGAACCCAGGGGCTGGCTGTATCATGAGTGGGGCCTTCCTCCTCCCCCAGGTCCCTTCCTCTGTTGCTATAGCCGCCCACTGCATCGAGCCCCATGACCGCGAGCCTAGCATGAAGGTAAGACACTCAGAAGGGGGCTTACTTTCTTGTCGTGTCACTGGCTCATATGATAAGATAGCATCCTCTTGTCCTTCTGCAACAAAAAGGGATAGGTTAGCACTGTATGATCTGCTTCCCTACGTACAACATTCACTACACTCCCATCCCTGATGGAAAGCAGCCTTCTCAAGTGGCACTTGCTACCACCTGCACTGTCATCCATTTTGCTTTCTGTTGGCAAGAAAGCACAGGAAGCCCTTCACTGGCCCTGGGGCAGGAGTCAGCAGTTCTCTTGTTCAGTGAAATTTCTATCAGTGAGCAAAGGGCCAAGTCCCATAAGCCATGAAGCCTCCACCAAAAACCACCCCAATTTCTGAGGAATTGTTCTTGTAGGTAATAGTCGGCTATGTTCAGCAGCCCCCTTGCTCTGGTAAAATGACAGGGAGGCTTCAACTGGTTGAGACACACTTGCCAGAGTCCTCTCATCTGCAGGCAGAGGAGTCAGGGCACTCACGCGGGTCTCCGAAGCTGTAGCCTACCTTTGCCGTTTTAAGGGTTTACTTATCCCCACCTCTGTTGGAAGAAGCATCCAGAAAGGTGGTGTGTGGCTGAGCTAAGGGCCCCAGTGCCCTTTAAGAGCAATGCTGAGCCTGTTCTCTCCTCATGGTGGAGCTCCACATAGCCTAGTAATGATGAGGCTTTCCTAAAACAGTCACCAAGCCACTTGGTGCTGGATGTCTAGAGGTCCAAAAGTGGCTGACAACAGCCCTGAGGAAGGCAGTGATATTTGCATCAAGCCACAGAATTCTTGCTAAAAGGCTTCTTCTGAGCCTACGACTTCTGGGCAGATTTGTAAGGCCTCTAGCCACCACAGTTCATGAGGTTTGAACTGTGGTTCCTCTGGTCTGGTCACAGGATCTCCCAAGGAAAACTGGGCAATTACCTGATCATTTAACCAGCCCAAAAGATAAGGAGGTCCTAGTGACCTGGAAAGACATATTCAGAACAATATCCCATAGGAGACATTTTTCTTTTGGTCTCTAAGCAAATCTGTAAACCTGCAAGCACCTATAGCCCAGTGCCCATGGCAGGGATTTACTCTCTGGTAGCTCACCCTTCCCAGGTCCCAGGGATGCTTTTAAGTCAGGCCCTGGCCAGAACTACAGGGCTTATACTCTCCTTTAATCCATGGGGCAAACCCCATCCCATAAGGAGAATGAACTGGCCACAGCATTTCCAGGATCTCAAAGTGTACATGGCTAAAAGAAGCACCAGCCTCTGAGCAGAAATGGCAGCCGTGCAACACTGGAATGAGGATGACTGGGACACATGGTAGAGCTGCACAACATGGGGGGATGACACACACTTACTGGAACTGCTTTCGCTGTCACTGGTGTTGGATGTCACTCCCTCTGCAAGCCAACAAGAAAGAGACTCCAATTCAGAACACACCACTGAGAGGTCACGAAAAACACAAAACTCAAATGCTCCAGGAGCGAGACACTGAGCTGCCAACCAAGTCAGGCCACATGAAGCCTGCCACATCCGGGCCACCAACTGGGAGGCACAGCTCCAATTCTGAGCCCCTGGCCATCTCATACTTGTCCCCAGAGACTGCTTGGTCTGCCAAGTTCCTCCCTACACACTATAAGCCATGCTTCCTTCAGCAGCATCTTCTTTATCTGAATCAAACGAATTGACTTGGATGGTTTCCCAATCCTATCTCAAAATGCATCTCCCAAGGCTAATGACAGGAAAGAAAAGGCAGTGACAGGAGCAAAGAGAAGTCCACAGAGCAGGCTGCTCATGAATTTCCTTCCCAGACAGAGCCCCCAAAGTACGGAATCGTGTGGTGCTGCAGAAGAAGGAAACTAAGCACTGGATGGGTTAAGCAGGCACCAGGGAGCGCTGCTCTGACCATTCGATGGGACCCCCAGCCCTTGCCGCCACTCCAGAGAAGAAGGGCTTGGCTTCAGCAGTGAGGGGGAACGTGCCTCCATCCACAAGACAGACATGTATGTCAAAACATAGAGACAACAAAATCAACAAGAACACCTTGAGGACAAGACAGCCCTCCTGTCTCAGACAGTTGGGACCTGTCCATCTCTGTGTGGGTGGAGAAAGCTCAAACGGAGGAGCAGCATTCACAGGAGGCACAAACAAAGGCTACCCCTCCCAGCACAACAGGCGAATGAAGATGAGACATGGACACACCAAACTATGGAGAGAGACACTGCTCGTTTCAGCCAAGACCACACTGTTCCAGACCATGATATGCTGTGGCCCCCTCAGGAAGGACTGGATGAATTGCCATGTGTGACTAGTTCCTGAACAATCCCTGATGGCAGCTCCTTTGCCTTCAGCCTTTATGATTTATTGAAGGAGAGTATATGCTGACAAAACCCACCAGGCATGGCACATGTCCATGCACCTTTGCACATGGCAGGGAGGCCGCTAAGGCCCCATCATCTAGGCCCTTATCATTTTCCTCTCTAGGATTATTTTCCAGAATGGAAAATTAGGTCAGTTAGAGTTTTCCTAAGATAAAGCACTAGCTATATATGGCCTGTAAATGTTGCTGAGACCCCCACCAGCTGAGCCCCTCAGAGACACTCCATAGAAAGCTATTGGCTGAGGCCCTGGATCTACTGAGACACTTAGATGCAGGGTGGGTGAAAGGGTTCGCAGTACCCTTGCCCCTAGTTAGAGGGACTACAAGAGCTGCAATCCCTATACAGAATTCTTTAATGTGTCACTGGGAGAAGAATCCAACTAGCAGGCACCCCCCCTTGACAACAGGCTAGAGATTAGCTGAGTGGTTACCCTGGAGAAGCATTTCAGGCCCACCTCACTTCTTAGGTGGGATACCAAGCTCATGCCCTCCTACTTCAAGGGGCAAAAGGAAAACACAGATGTGAATGATAGGGATTTATTAGGGTACCAGGGATCCAGAGTAAATGTGTGACATTTAGAACCACATGCACTTCCTCCTGCTGTGGTATCAAGAGTTCTCACAAACACTGCCCTCCCCTCCCCCTTTACCCTCACCCATGTCCCCTAAACCCCCACCCCCACTACCTCCACTCATGCCACAAATACAGTTAATGGTGTGTAAGTTTGACTTACTCAGGTTCTTTGCTCCATAATAATCGTCACTTAACCCCGGGAAGTCCTGATTTCACAGACAGCAAGGACAGAGAGAAAGGGAGGGAGGGAAGGGGAGGGAGGGGAGGGAGAGAATTGGGGAGAAGAGAAAAAATACATAAAAAAGACAAGGGGAAGGAAGAATACAGAGGCAGGTGAGCACTAGTGACAGAGTGCGAAGACCTATAACTTCAGTGAGGTCAAGAACTTTGCTACAGAAAGAACATCCTAAGTCAGATAAGATATCTAGACTTCATGCTGCCCAAATTTGTTGCCAGAGGACCTGGGCACGAACTAGCTTTCTGAGGTAGTCTACAGCTGTAGGCCCACAGGATAAGACAGGTGACACTTCAAGGTTTAGAGCACCTGCTTTGACTAAATTTGTAGTTGTAGAGCCCAGGTCTCTGTTTGCCCCCTGAAATCACCATTTCCCTCAGTAGGTGCCTGAAAGAGCAAATATCCATCCATGTGTGCCAGATGGGCAGACAGAATTACCATCCCCCAAGGAACTTTCACCCAGTACTGACTCACTCTGTCCAAATGCTTCAGGGAAAGCTTCATGCAGTCTGGGGTGTGGCCTCCAAAGCTTGCCCTGAATTGTGCAGACCATGGTGGGAGGGTGAGCTCAGCTTCCGGAGAATAAGCACTAGGGTACTTTCAACTCTGTCATCCAATGGGTACTCCTCTCCCAGGCTGGGCCACTGGGCAGTGGATACCTCCCCAGGCTGGGCTCAGCATGGAGGTACTAGGACTCATCTGGTGAACTGCAGTGACGCCAGAACCAACTTCATCTATTGCTTCTTCTTGAGCTACCCCAGGATGAAGAGCCATGGCCTCCATCTGGATGAGGACACCCTTCTATCTACCATGTTTCATCCCAGATGGCAAAGACCTACACGTACCATGACCGCGAATCAGGCTGGCCTTAAAAAAGGACATTTCCTATTGGAACTAGTCAGTCTATTGCCAGTCCCAACAGCCCAGGACCCCAAGATCCCTCCATGTAAGACAGAGGAGTCACTGGTAAATGACAGATGTTTACAATTCATGATGAGACGATGGGAAAATATTTTTCAAGCCAGACCTAGTGTTTAAGGTTAGGGTTAGAGCAGTTTATTCCTGAGGCATACGGTAGAGCAAGAATATTCATCAGGACTAAATTAGATTTTAAAGTTAATTGAGTTCAGCATTATAACCTTTTCTGCCAAACCAGCTTTGCATTTCTCCATAAATCTTTAGTTGGACAATGTTGAGCAACACCCCTTCCATGTCAACTCATTTAAGCAGGAAAGATTTTCTTGTGAGAACTGGCTCTGTAGGCACTCTACGATGACAGTGAATCTGCTGAGAGTCATATGGATATCCTATGTGCTTATGTATGTGTGTGGCGTTTCGGAAATAGCCCCGATTCCAGGGATCCTGGGAAGGAAAGGCTCTTCTCTTGACATAGATGAGTGAAGTTAAGGGAAAGAAAACACAAGAAGAAGTAGCCAGGAGAGCAACACTGAGTCCCTAGACTTTGTTTTCTTGAAAAACCATTTTTCTAACCCTGACACTGGCTGAAAACTGCTTTTCACCACCACAGCAGAGCTCCGTTGGGCACTTCGGATGCCAGTGCCACACACTTCGTGGAGGCTGGCCCTGGGACCAGTCCCACCTCAGCACCTCCAACATTCATTCCAAGTGAGGAGCTGGACGAATTAAGACGCAGTATCTCCCCGTGCAGACCAGTTTCTGCCCTGACTCTGCAAATAGGCAGGTGCACGTGCACACAGGCATGCCCAGGGCCACACGTGCCCTTGCCCACACTGCTCCTAAGGGAAGGTGCGACTGAGGACGAGAGGACAGGGCTGTGGACGGTCTGCTCTCTGGACTCTGCTGCTACTTACGTTCCTGTATGCTGCTCTCCTGGGCCATGTTTTCTTTGCTCTTGTAAAATGGAAACTTTCGAGAGAGGCGGAAACTCTTTTTACGTTTCGTTTTGATCGACTGTGAAAGAACGTGAAGATGGAGGGGAAGGACAGAAGAAAAAAAAAACAGAACAATGGATTTTAAAGCATGCAAGAAAACTAAAATGGAGACAATGGTGAGCTAAATAAAAGACCATCTCTCACAAATGGAGTCTAAGAGATTAAATGAAAGTTGATGTAAGAGGAAAATTATGTTTACAGGAAAATGTTGTAGGGATGTTAGAGGTTTCTACCTAATCCAGAATCATAACACTCACTGGCACTTCCTAAAGAACAAAGGTCACTGTAGCCTCGTGGACACATGCCCTAAGGTGCCATTGACATACAGAGTCATCTATTCCATGTCTCTCTTCCCTCTACTGCTCCGGAAGTTCTTTGGCCTGTGAAGCTCATAGAAGAAAAGGGGTGAATGGAGAGCTCTCCTGCCTCAGGTTGTCTGAAGGGAGGTCGGAGCTCTGGGGCTGGCCTTCTTGGCTGAATGATGGGGACAGATTCTGTTCAGGGTCCCCACAACTCCGACAGGGTCTGTAGCCAGGGAGACACCCATGAGTGGCTTGATATTCCCCGAGCAAGTCAGCCTTCCAGACAGTCCAACTCCAACACATCTTCAAGAGCCAGTACCCAGGGGGAAGGAGCACAGACTAGCCATAGACTTTCTAAGTGCTCCCTCACTGCTTTCTGAAAAGCAGTCAATGTTCTGATAGGGCAGAGCCAGACTCCTAAAAAAGAGATTTCTTTTGTGCTCCCCACTTCTCTTACACATCAGACCAAACTCCAGGCCTCTCGCCTCTCTTCACATACAGGCTGACTTCCTTGGGGGTTCCCACTTACCCTGTTAGACTCAATCATCCCTGTCCTGGCATGGAACTTCACAGTTTTCAATCGAGCTCTTTCTTTCTTTTCCACCCTGTTTTGGAGTCAGAAAGAAGCTTTGTTACTGCCAGAATATGGTCTCAGCAGTAGGTTGCAACAGGAACAGCAGCCACTTTTTGGCTCATTGAGTGAAAACCATGTCAAGTACCAGTTCTCTACCAACACACACGTTGCCCTCAAGCAACTTGTAGCATAATAGGAAAACAAGAAAGAAATACCAGCAAGAGGGCAGGAAAGGCCTTGCTCGTGATTATGACAACTCACCTCTTCTTACTGGGGATCACACCGATCTGCTCACTTTCTCCATGTGGAGTCACCAGCCTTGCCTGCCACCACTCATCATCGGAGGCATTAATGACATGCAGAATATCACCATAAGAGAAGCTGAGCCCCTGGCTTGGCAGGCAGCTGTCCCGAGTCCGATCATAATCAAACAGGGCCCTAAAAGGCACAGTGAAAGATAAAGTGATCATCCAACCCTAAATGCCAGGAGACTGGCACCCTGAAAGGATGGCAGAGGAAGGAAAACCTAAAAAGCACAGATACAGCAGCTTCACAGCAGACCAGAAGGAATTCTCCAGGAAATTGCATCCTTCTTTCAGTCCCAAAATGGCAAATATGCATCCCCTTTTCAAAGGAACATCCCATTCTCCCAACAAGGGGCATAAGGGAAAATCTTCTACAGATCCCATCTCCTCCTGGCTTCTGGACTTGAGGTGGAAGTCCAAAGTAGAACTCAATAGCCATCTCCCTCACCCACATTCTAGGAAACTAGCTCTACCAAGGGGCTTTCTCGGTTTACAAACATATCCTCAATAAGCAGTTGAAGAGGTAGGGCTCAGTGTCTCACGCCTATAATTACAGGACTTTGGGAGGCCAAGGGGGGTGGATCATTTGAACTCAGGCATTTGAGACCAACCTGGCTAACATACTGAGATAAAAAGTAAGAAAAATTAGGTAGGCATGGTGGTGTGTACCTATAGTCCCAACTACCGGGGAGGTTGAGGCAGGAGGATCGCTTGAGCCCAGGAGCTCGAGGTTACAGTGAGCTATGATGACACCACTGCACTCCAGCCTGGGTGTCAGAGTGAGACTCTGTCTCAAAAGCAAATGTAGTTGAAGAGAGAACAAAAAAATGTTAACTACAATCCCAAACAATGAATGTTAAATGCTGCAGAAACACAAAAGAAAGAAAGAGCCCTGTGTCCTGAGGCAGCCAAGGAAAAATCTAAGGCTGCCACTGACCCACACAATGATAAGGTGGAAAGGGACCCTAGTAGACTCCCAGTTCAGTCTCTTTCTCTTATAAATGGGGAAGCAGAAGCTTAGAGAGGAAGACTAGTTTGACCTAGGTTACACACCTAACTAACCTGGGACAGAACCCATGTCCTGTGACAAGACGACATGCTGTCGTGACACGATATAAACGAAGCAGAGTAAATGAAGGGAAAGAAAGGAGTGGATACGACAATTCACCAGTGCCCAGTTAATTCGGCTACAACTGTAAATCATCTTCACCCCCTTTACAATTCCTAAATAAAAGCACTGAATACCTAGTTCTCTCTGCCAACACACTCTGCCTCTTCCCCCCGTGTTGGCCCTTTTCCATCTGGAAAAGTAAAATAAATTTCTTCTCTCTATCCTAAACTTTTCCTGGAGAAATCTTTCTCAAAACCTGTGTGCACTAACTTCCACCCTAACAGAAAAGAGATATAGGCGAAGGTGGGAGAAGGTCGGGGGACAGCTATACCACCCAGGCTTGTGGAAAAGGAGACCAGCTTGGCTGCAGCTGGAAGTCTTAGGAAATGATGTTGGAAATAAAGCTCTGGGGCAAATTTTGGGAAGCCTTGAATAAACCTGATCCAGTGGCCCCTGAAAATTTGAGAATGACACATCAAAAGTGTCTTAGAAACATTAACCCAACCTCATATGTGATGGGATAAGTGGCTGCGTGTGTGTGGCAAATTGAAACCAAAGCTGAATCCTTCCGGGCCTGCTGCTGACTCTAGCTCTGGTGAGGCTGGAGTACTTCACACCAGAGCTTCCTGCTCAGAGAACAAACTCACCTGGATAAAAGTTTCTACTTTTCTCATCCAGTGGATCCTCTCGTCATATCCAGTCACCACAAATGGGTGATTTCAGTGAGAAGTTTGTATTTTTCTACCTGCAATCTAGGCTCTGTCTTCTTTGTATTTTCAGTTAACAGAGGTCTTTGCTCACACAGCCCAGTGGATTGCTCAGAACCCAGTTCCAAGACTTCAGCTTCTATAAGACTTCACCTGCAACATGGTGGCCTGTAGCTCAGCTGGAAGCTGCAAGTAAAACACACTATTTCCCCACGTGTAAGCCCAAATGAAAGACAGAACGTAGGAAAACCATGCAGACAATAAAATACTCATCTACTGTTTAAAGTTCTTACAACTGAGTCCTTAAAAATGCCAGAGGATTTGAAAATGAAAATACTCTAACAAAAAGCCATTTTTTTCTCTCAATTTACTCATTCAAGGCAGTAAGAAAAGCAACAGAGTCCAGCAGATAAGGAGGTGATATTCATGAGGTGCTTTCCCGGCTCCACGTGACAGAATCAAATCTGAATGTATTCACACTGCCTGAGTCCCGCATTTCCTAAAGCAAGGAAGGCATTCTGTCAGCCACTCCTACTTACTTAGACAAGCATCATGAAGCGACCTTATTCTCAGCAACAATGAGAAACACTAAATGTCAGTACAGGCCTCAAAGATTAGAATAAATACAGCAAGGAAAAGAGCAGAACTTGGGTTAAACACAAATTAGTTGAAGGAAGGAAGGAAGGAAGGAGGGAAGGAAGGGAGGGAGGGAGGGAGGGAGGGAGGGAGGGAGATGCTAAAATGAATTAGGAGAGATTAGGATGAATTTGTAGAAGATTAGACGGCAGAGTTTACTGGTTACAAGTTTAAAACACAATATACACTTTAGCGCCTCATAGAACCATACTTGACCTTTGGCAACAGCAGTAACAAGCTGGAGTACAAATGGTAAAGTTGATGTAAACATGTTTTCTGGATGCCAGGAATTCAATTACTTGTAATTTTTTTTTTTTTTTTGAGACAGAATCTCACTGTGTTGCCTGGGCTAGAGTGCCGTGGCGTCAGCCTAGCTCACAGCAACCTCAAACTCCTGGGCTCAAGCGATCCTCCTGCCTCAGCCTCCTGAGTAGCTGGGACTACAGGCATGCATCACCATGCCCGGCTAATTTTTTCTATGTATTTTTCGTTGTCCGATTAATTTCTTTCTATTTTTGGTAGAGACAGGGTCTCGCTCTTGCTCAGGCTAGTCTCGAACTCCTGAGCTCAAACAATCTGCCTGCCTTGGCCTCCCAAAGAGCTAGGATTACAGGCGTGAGCCACCGCGCCTGGCCTATCACTTACTTTTTGACATGAATAAGTGAAG